>RQTK01001625.1:31237-46615 GCA_003991915.1 Elysia chlorotica
ATCATCATCATCATCATCATCATCATCATCATCATCATCATCATCATCATCATCATCATCATCATCATCAATATCATCATCAACCACCACATTATTGAAATTATCATTATTATGATTATATTATTATTATTGTTATTATTATTATTTTTTTAAATTATTATTAATTTTAACAATATCATTAAATTTAAATAGTTACCGTGTATTATTATTTTTTTGCTTTGTCTCTGAAAGCTTTATTTGGTGCTGGTTTAATACTTTTCACGAATATAAATTTAACTTTTTATTGTTTCTAGTTTTGTTTCTTCGTATAAAAACCAGATGGAGAAGATATTTGCGATATCGTTAATGCACCTTTATTACATAAGACTTGTTGATGGGAATTGTCATCTACATGGATGCAAAGCTTCGCATTCATTCAATTGTTTAAAATCTTTTTTAACTGCTCAACAATCACCTTCGTGTTTATTTTTTATCACGAGATTTCTTAATAATTCATTAGCTTTGGTTAGCGCCCTTAGTGTTGTTGTCCAAAATGCAAGCGATTGCTAATGTTGAGAGTGCAATGTTTGAATAATTTCATTGTGCACACCGAGTACTCGTGGAGAAGATAACATGTAAAAGTTCAAATTGTCTCGAATGGATTTTAAATTACTTAGAATACAAAGACATTCATCTATTGAATTTGCCAAATCATTCATGACATGAGATAATACACCAGATAAATCTTGGACTTTTCTTTTCGATTAACAGGCTGGCGTCAAACCAAACAATTGTTCTGCTGACTCTGCTGAGCTGTGTGCCGTTACACTGCTGATCTGAAGAAATGTGTGATCACCAGCGATACAATAACAAGCGCCAGTGCGTACAGAAGCGAAAACAAGATGCGTTAAACTATTTTGTTGATTTGATAGATTAACAAACACAATAAAAGAAAAAAAGCGTATCTCAAGAAAGCCGTGCACTCCACTTGTGGCTTCAACAGGCTTGCTCTGCGCCTCAACAATGCCCACAGAGCAACCAGCCGGCAATCGAGACAGCGCGAGTCTGTCCCAGACAAAGAGTTTTCACGAGCGAGTGGAGGAGCACAGGCTCTGGTCGGACAACCAGGCTTTCCAGCACCACGAGTACGAGCGTCGCCGCCTGGACAAACTCCAGAAGAAAGGCGTCTTGAAAGCTGACAAGCACCTGAAACGCGCGCGGGCGCTGTACCTTCCGTCCGTGCTGACGGTGCTTGCGGGGGCCGGCGTGCTGCTCTACTCCACCGTCGACTCGCTGGGCGGGCAGGACGCGCCGCTCGCGGAAAACCGCCTGGCGGCTGAGGTCATCGGGGGCGTGCTGACCGCCTTGGGCCTGCTGGCGCTCATGGCCATCGCCGCCTACACGTACCAGCGCGAGGACACAGTGCGCACATCCAACGGCTACCCGACGCTGTTCGAGTCGTCCAGAGTGAAAGGCGGCAGCTCAATCTTCGGGCTCCGTCAGAGGGAGAACATCGCCGCCGTGCGGGAGTTTGTGGACCGACGCGAGGCCAGTGCTCTGGACTGCGCCAGGCCGCCCGCTCCACTCGGGCGGATGCTGTCCCAGGAGGAGCAAGGCCGAGCCACGGACCCGCTGCTTCTGTCTGCCTCCTCGCAGCTCCGGGAGAGTTTCTCCTCGGCCAGCACTACGCTGTCCTGGCTGGCCAAACACGAGGCGCATTTTTACAGACTGGGACCCCTCCTCAAGCGCCAGAGCAGCGACTCGGCCCTGGACCGGAGCTTTGTGAGGTCACATGTTCATAGCCCAGACCAGTCCCTGAAAACAAACAGGGAAGAACTATCCGACATTTCAAGCACAGTGAACAGCAAATGGAAGATTTCAGATGAAAACCATAATATGATAGAACAATCATCTGCCCTTAAAACAAGGCTGCGATGCAAAAACTGCCTTAAAATACTGTCGTCCATTTCACAACATGGTACTAAAAACATCAGTCTGTGTAAAGAGAGGGCGAGCGTGCACTGCGCTCACTGTGACGCCCAGTACCCGGGCGACTGTGAACACAGACGGGCACACCGAGCGGCCCAGCGCGCCCGCCCCGGCCTGTCCATCGGCTCCACAGACTCGTCGGGCTACACAGGCAGCGAGTGCAACTACCTGGCGCAGAGGGAGCTTTCACCAGACACGCCTCAGCCCGCCGAGATACGCGTCGAGTTCTGTGACGGTACGCAAGAGTCGGACTACACGGGCACCGAGTGCAACTGCTTGAGCGGGTTGGGCTCTGCGCCGCCTCAGCCTGCGCTGAAACGCGTCGAGCTCTGTGACGACACGCGCTGGCAACACGCGGGCGGGGCTCTAGCAAACAGCAACCACTGGGAATGTGGACCCGACCTTGAACAAGTGTTCGCATCAACAGCCGCGGTGCACGCCGCCTGGGCCTCGCCACACGAGGAGACCGCGTCGCTGTCGCCCCCCGCATCCCCCGACATCTCCGCGCTGCCCTACCTGGCCACCCATGGCCGCGCTGACCTGGTGCCCTCCCCCAGGGCCGCCCACACGACAGTTTCGGGCATTCCCGGTCTGCTGACTTTGGCTGTGTCGGGAAGGGCCCCCATTGTGTCGAGCCTCCGTGATAAAGACTACTAGATCCCCTGGTTGTCATAAGTGACGTACTACACCGTACACACGCTACACTCCAGACGTTCTTAGCAGAAAAACTTTACACCTTGACGCATTCACTTGCACCAAGAAAGCCGAGGTGTTCAGATTTCTTTGATTCTCAGGCTAGTCCTCAGCGCTAAGACACATATATGTTTTCTGATAAGATCAATATGTTACCTCCTCCAACCCCTCACGACTGTCTCCCTACTTGCCAAGATCAACATATTACCCGCTCTAACGAATCACGACTGTCTCCCTACTTGCCAATAGGATTAGTACATATTCAGCCCAAATAATTATTACCTCCTCTAACCAATAACTAATGTTATCCTATTTACCAACAGGATCAATACATTTTCAGCCCAAATCAATCACAATTGTTTTCGAGATAATTATGGCAAACATACTTGATTACGCACAATACCCTTTGGCATCGCAGAATAATAATGTCTCTTATTGGGGATACAAATGGAAATTTGCGTCTTCTGATTTTACACAAGTTTGTCACAAGCCCATCACTGTCTTACTCCATTTCTTGTGCCTCATGGGGCATGCTTGTTTATTTCCTCAGCAATTTACTACTTTCTTTAATGAAACTGTACATAATTTTATGAACATACGATTTCTGTCTTTTTTATATTATTGCGCACCTTTTTAGCTCAAGTTTATTAATAACAGGTAGGCCTAGATGTTTTTTGTTAGAAGACAATCAGAAATGCTCAACAAGTAGAAACGTCTTACTAGTGTTATCTCGTAGATATCAATTAAAAAAAATGATTCGGGCGCTCTATATTAAAGACAGAATACATCACGCAGTTGAGCACCATTGAAACCTCCTGTTTGATAAGCCTAATTACAACATAAAATTGAGCTTATGTCTTCTAAGTACAGCCCATAACTCTCAGTGAGCCGACACGTAATTTTCATAATAATTATAATTGTTAGAAATGCGAATTCACTTACGGTCGCGGTGGTTTACGAAAGAGAGACAGAGAAAAAGAGAGAGAAAGTAGTTGTAGTTGGGTCTGTTTAACGTCCGACGTCAGTACACAATTAAACAGAAACGGTAGAGAGAGAGAGAGAGAGAGAGAGAGAGAGAGAGAGAGAGAGGGAGAAAGAGAGAGAGAGAGATAATATTACTAAAAAGATAGCATAATAAAACTAAATTTTAAACACCGATAGGGAAATAAACACTAATGTATAGATGGGAGAGAGGGAGAGAGATAGATAGATAGATAGATAGATAGAGAGAGAGATAGAGAGAGAGAGAGAGAGAGAGGGGGGGGTAATATGACGAAGAGGAGAAAGGCAATTAATAATATTATAAACATGAGATAATAATTACATGTATTTACTTTAAAAGGAAACCATAAATTCTGTATATTTTAATCTAATTCACTAGGGATGAACTTACATTTTACAAAAGACAAGGGTAGATAAATTAGATAGATAGAATGAGAGAGAGGGGAAGCTAAATAAATTAGGAGAGGAGAGAAGCAATTGATAATAAAGATAATGTGTAGAAACTCATCGATGAGCTAGATAACAGATAGTCTAAAGAAAAAAAAAAACCAACCTAGTTAATGCACGTGTTTCGGCCCCCAACTCCTGACTCTCTAATGGGGTCGGGCCACAGAAAAAAAACCAACCTAGTTAATGCAAGTGTTTCGGCCCCCAACTCCTGACTCTCTAATGGGGTCGGGCCACAGAAAAAAAAACCTCTAGTTAATGCACGTGTTTCGGCCCCCAACTCCTGACTCTCTAATGGGGTCGGGCCACAGAAAAAAAAACAACCTAATTAATGCACGTGTTTCGGCCCCTAACTCCTGACTCTCTAATGGGGTCGGGTCATAGAAAAAAAAACTCTAGTTAATGCACGTGTTTCGGCCCCCAACTCCTGACTCTCTAATGGGGTCGGGCCACGCCCAGGACAAGACTCCCAGGTGTCTCTCTGTCAGCATTTAGGGCATCTTTTAATCCTTATGTAATATCATCTCATTCCTTCTGCTCCAGATCCATTGGGAACTGTTCTTGGCTATCTCGGCCAGTAGCTTTAGAGCTTTTGTTCTTCCGCTGCCACATATTGAGAGCTCAGTCAGAAGGTCACAGGCTGATAGCCCTACGAACCCTCTGGCACCAATCTCTACTGGCATTATCACAGCTTTGTAGCCTGCATCTCTCAGCTCTTTGGTCAGCTTAAGGTATTTTTCTCTTTTCTATATATGGGCCTTTTCCATTCTCCTTTCATAATTATGTTATTGTTAAATCTACCACGATAAGCTGTTGCGTTGAAGCTGAATGGATTACGATATCAGGCCTTTGTCTCCCATTCTGGAAGGTCTGCTGAAACTCCCCAGTCGTCACACCCGTCTGGTACGTCTAACCTTTGGTTTGTTGTTGCGATGGACCTCCCGTGCCATGACTGGGCGCCTCCCTCTGTTTGGAATATTACTGCACTTGTTTGAGGGACTGTGGTCTCTCCTTTATCCGTGTCTATTAGTGTGGCAAGTTCCTGAAGGACTCTACTATGCCTCCATGTATATCTTCCCTGTGAGAGGACGATTTTGCAGGAGCTCAAGACATGCTGTGTGGTCTGTCTGCCTTGGCATAGCGGGCAAGTGGGGTCTTCTCTCTTTCCCCACCGCACCAGATTTGCGTTGGCAGGATTTGAAGTGGCGCCATGTGCCAGAGGGCATTCCACGTGAGGGATTTTTGAAGTACATTATCCCGATTAGTCTGTTGTCCCTGCTGTGGTTGTTGAACTGCTTTCTGGATCCTTCTTGAATCTTCATTCAGTCGAATCCCATTGATGACAGTGTCTCTTTCCTCCTTCCCTTCTGCTTCTGACCACCATTTTATTGTTGATGATCTCAGTCGTTTGCGATCAATTTGAGTTTGTCCAATTACTTCTTTGATCTTAAGGCATTCTTTAGCTTGATCCACAGCGGTGACAACCTTCCATTTCCTCCCCGTCTTTATGGTAGGTTGCACTGTCTTTACCACCGGGTCATCAGAATCCTCTAACATGGAGAGTAGTCTGGCTTGGGCACATGTGTGCTCTTCCAAGGTTGACTTCAGTGGGAGTTTAAGCTTTGCCGTGCGACAGTACATTGCCACACCTGTGAGACCCGGAGGAATTCCTAACCATCTCCTGGTGAACTTTTGGATTTTAGCTTCCATTGCCTCAACCGTAGATAATAGTACATGTATTGACCTTACCAGAAATTCCGTACTTTTTATTTAAATTCTCTAGGTATAAACATAAAGTCTCTTCACATTCTTTCAGAAAACGTGTCATTAATTAATTAAGTAGATTTAAAAAGATACTTATTAAAATGCTAAAGTAAATATCCAGATCTATATATAGATTTAGATTTTAAAAACTTTGGTTTACACATTAAAAAGGCCTGAAGTGAAAATATTCATGACTTTATGTTAGTGCCAAAGATATCTCTTTATCTACAAGTCTATCTGGTTTGTAAAAAAACTTATAACATAGGATCTAGCATTGCTCTACACTAGATCTAGATCTAGCAAAAGATAAACTGAGATATTACTCTTTCTAACCACTAGATATTAATATAAATTTAAATTTTACCCTTGAAGCTATTTTATCGAAAGAACTAAAAAGTCATCGAGATCTGTATGTGTTAAAGACTTGCCTATATAATGTAGATCTAGATCCGAACAAATAGACTAGATTTCATTACATTAAGATCTATTTTCACAACCATACTAATCTTTAAGGCATAACCGATCTATAATACCCAGATAAAAAAAAAGTTTCACAACAATCAAATGAAATTTTTTTTTAAATCAATTCGTATCCCGCACAGTGACATTAGTGGTTTAGCCTTGAACGGACGGAAGTAGACTACGAGGCCACACCACAACACACGCGTGTAGTTTTTCGGTTGACTTGGTCTTCCAATCTAGGTCGCAACAGATGTAAGCCTTCTAATTTGCATATTTCTAATAAAAATATATGTAATTGTTTTAATAAACATGTAGCCTACCACATAATTTCACTGTGACTTGTGTGATTGTTAAATATCACTCATGTCTCAAAGTAGCTTATTGTGATAGAACTGGTCATAACAATTGCAACAATATCAAGAAAACTACAATAACAATATAGGAATATAATAATAATAATAATAATAATAATAATAATAATAATAATAATAATAATAACTACTACTACTACTACTACTACTACTACTACTACTACTACTACTACTACTACTACTACTACTACTACTACTACTACTACTACTACTACTACTACTACTACTACTACTACTACTACTACTGATATAAATCTTTTTCTTACTTTAAAATCATAATTGTTTTAAAGAAGTAAAATACAACGCAAAAACAAGAATACTTTGGTGCTATGTTTTTTTCTGGATAAAATCTATTGAAATCATTGGTGAAAAGTACAAAATTAATCTATTCAACAACAAAAAGTAAAAGGCATCATTAGAACAACTAGAGAAATGATTTCAGGTCATACAGTTGTTTTAAAGTGATATCGTGTGTTTATTTGAATGATGCCAAGAAAAAGTAACACACAACACAAGAGGGTGCCTGAAATAGCACTGACATTGATAACAACTAACAGATTATAATTTATCAAATGACATGTTCGGCTGTGGGTAGCTGTAAAAGCATGCATGTTGAACCGTAGCAGAACATTTGACAAAAGAATGGACAGGCGAGGAGGAAGGGACTCTTTTTAACAGGTCAAAAAGGAAACTTCGCGAAACGCCGTTTTCCTCAGAAAACGGTGTTATTAAGGCAATGGCTAGAGATGGAAGCAACCAGGCTGATGATGATGATGATGATGATGATGATGATGATGATGATGATGATGATGATGATGATGATGATGATGATTCCGAGGAGAAAGAAGATGGTGTTGATGATGATAATGATGATGAGGAGGAGGAAAGGAGAAGGAGAAAGAAACACAAACTCTCGTTGCTAATAGTAATCATTAGTAATGGTAAAAATACTAATTATGATTACTACGGATATGTTGATTGCAGTAGTATTCATGGACATCAATAAAAAAAATTAAAAAAAGAATAGTGAGAAAGTTTGTGTATAATTATTAGTACTCAGATGTTGATGCCATCAGGTAGACACTCTTAGTAAACGTTGGGAAAATGATCTAGACATAAATATAGTTCTTAGAAAGACAAAGAGTCTACAATTTTTTGACAGAAATGTGGTGGGAAGAGAGGACAAAGCACCATCTGGTGAAATCAACCAAGTTATCTTCATCTAAACTGTTAGACCAATTATTTTCATCTAAACTGTTAGACCAATTATTTCCATCTAAACTGTTAGACCAATTATTTCCATCTAAACTGTTAGACCAATTATTTTCATCTAAACTGTTAGACCAATTATTTTCATCTAAACTGTTAGACCAATTATTTCCATCTAAACTGTTAGAAACTGTTAGACCAATTATTTTCATCTAAACTGTTAGACCAATTATTTTCATCTAAACTGTTAGACCAATTATTTTCATCTAAACTGTTAGAAACTGTTAGACCAATTATTTTCATCTAAACTGTTAGACCAATTATTTTCATCTAAACTGTTAGACCAATTATTTTCATCTAAACTGTTAGACCAATTATTTTCATCTAAACTGTTAGACCAATTATTTCCATCTAAACTGTTAGATTATTTTGATAAATAGTTTTCTAGTCTTACCCAATATTTAATGTATCAAATACTAAAAAAATGTCTGCAGTATTTTGATATTATGAAGCAATAAGTTTGAGAAAAATATAAAAATTAATGACATGGCAAAAAGGAAAATTAGAAAAAAGTGAAATCAGTTTTGTTAGATGCATTTTCCCAAGAAGTTTAATTGAGCTGCAAGAATTATGGTTCCATAGAACAGATAGTTTGCAAAAAAGGCTTCTCAGTTGATTTACAGAGGAATGTTAAGCTTGAATATGCTTCAATGCAAACAAAATGTAAAAATAGTGGATTCACACACTGTCTTTAAATTTACATTAAAAAGGATATAACGATAAATAAAGTTTCAACAACCGCCCCGAGCTCTGTCTAGTCTCTGATCCCACATTGACGGCAGTGGTTTCACTGGTTTGGCTAGAAGCTCTTTACGCGATGCAGGCAGTGGTTTCACTGGTTTGGCTAGAAGCTCTTTACGTGATGCAGGAAAATAACTTGACGGCAGTGGTTTCACTGGTTTGGCTAGAAGCTCTTTACGAGATGCATGCAGTGGCTTCACTGGTTTGGCTAGAAGCTCTTTACGTGATGCAGGCAGTGGTTTCACTGGTTTGGCTAGAAGCTCTTTACGCGATGCAGGCAGTGGTTTCACTGGTTTGGCTAGAAGCTCTTTACGTGATGCAGGCAGTGGTTTCACTGGTTTGGCTAGAAGCTCTTTACGCGATGCAGGAAAATTAACTGTCTTACAGGTTGACTGGTGGCAATGCAGCCATAATTTTAAAATAAATGTTCAATAACATACATGTATGATTGACGTGGTTACTTCTGAGCCACTTATACCGACAATGATGACGTCATACAACAACATGATCATGATTTATTGGAATGTATTTGTTAGCAACAATACCTTAGCATTGTATTGAAAAAGGTAAAACATCGATTAAGATCAAATTTATGTACATGGCAATAAAAGAAACAAGATTTTTACATTACATAAACAAGAGTGCACTTAGTTGTTTTACCATGAAACATCTTTGTAAAAGCAGCTGAAAGTTAAATATCTTTCCATGGATGTAATGGCCTGTGGAATCCATGACTACCAAAAGACTGGACCATTTCTTGACATGTTATTATTTTTTGTCTATTGAACTGCACAAAGCCACTTATGCACTAACAATGGCACAATGTTGAAATGTCAAAAGGCCGTATTTGAAGTATTCATTCTCAGCTTAAACTCCAAACTGCCACAGACATACTTTGGAGGATCTTGACTTTACAGACGACATCAGCCATCTCTCCCAGAAGCAACCGGCTGCATAAGAGAAGCTATATCGTGTGGCATAAGAAGCCAGGAAAACTGGACTATAGATACACATCAGAAACACTGAAACTACGAGAATCAAGTCAATCAAGCTTATGCATTGTGACTACATGACAAATACTTTGACAAGATTGCTTATCTTGGTATTGTCGTTAGCAAAGATGAGGACACAGACGAAGACATCAGATTCCGAATCAACAAAGCTAGATACACCTTTAACACCCTCACACCAATCTGGAGGTCTACAGCATTATCAGTCCAAAACAACATCAGGACCTTCAATACTAACGTGAAGTTGGTCCGTCTTTATGGCTCTAAAAACGGAGCGTCATCAAGATTAGCACCACAAAACTACAACCATTCACCAACAGACACCCCAACGTTAGATGGCTTGAAGTTGTCTTAAAGAAAGAAATTTGGGCCAAAGTAAAGTAACTCTCCATCAGCAAATAGACCAAAAAGCTTAAATTGGGTTGGATACGCCAGACAATTCAAAGGCCTGTATCCGACATCACAAGGTAAGCCCTTGAGTGGAATTCCCAAGGAAAAAGAAAGGTCGGCCGTCCGAAGCAGAGATAAAAGCTGCAGGTACCACAAGAGCCGAGCTGAAAGAGGATCAACCAAAACCGAGACCGGTGGAGGGGGGAGGGGGGTTGATGGCGGTCCTATGTTCCATAGTGAATCGGAAGGCTTAAGCTAAACTTAACTAAAGCAGACATACTTTCCAATCTGACTATGTGTCATATTATCCGAAAATGAAAGTTGATTTAGCACTGGACCAAATAGGCGTGGCCAAGTTTTGATCTACTGAAAGCCATAAACAAACTTTTACTCCCTACGCATGTGTATTTCATTTGACCTGCAGACCATTCTCTCAAATAATTTTATTTCAAATAGTTATATTTAGTTAAAATCTACATAGTAAGCTAAAAGACTTATAAAAATAAAACTTCAGTAATTGTACCCTTTTGTAGCATGGTAGATTTACAACCTTGTACTATAACAAAGCCAATCCGAAAAAGATTGGATGGAAAAACGTTGGTTCACATGTCCATGTGAACTGCATATTGAGTACCTCAATAGTACACTAATGAGAGAATCTGTGGTGGGAAAATGAGAAGTCACACCAGTGTAAAGCAGCGTGAACCCATGGCAGGGCTGCAGCCTCTCACAATAGTACGCTAATGAGAGAATCTGTGGTGGGAAAATGAGAAGTCACACCAGTGTAAAGCAGCGTGAACCCATGACAGGGCTGCAGCCTCTCACAATAGTACGCTAATGAGAGAATCTGTGGTGGGAAAATGAGAAGTCACACCAGTGTAAAGCAGCGTGAACCCATGGCAGGGCTGCAGCCTCTCAACTCTAACCATCGTTATCCAATGCGACACGGGAGAAGACCAAACTAAACATTATTTTAAATTGAACTAGATACAACAAGGACAATTTACACAATTTACAATATCGGTTCGTCTTCTGTAAATTGAATCTGGATCTTTCAAACACAATTAGAGTAGAGTCAACATTTGCTGAAATATTTTCTCCCATTTTTTACCCCAAACTTTGTGCTCGTGTGTTTGTACGAAAGTGAAATTAAAAGAAAATGTTTTATTCAACTAAAAATTCCCAGATTTCATGTAAACATTGCTTCACGCATTCCTGCAATCTATACGAATTAATCATTGCCTGTGAGAGACGAGTAAAAAGGCTTTTGTTTGTCTACACAAGTATTGCAGTTTGCAAAGTTAGCAGCCTTGAAGACAAAGACAATTACAGCAACGACAATACAGATTGAAAATGATAGTTCCTGTTGTATGGCCTGTATTACATGAGAATCTAACCTTTAAGGACAAACTTATGCTACTAAGACTGTATTTCGCATCAGAAAAAATTACTTTCTAATAAACTAGTACAATAATTAAGACCATTAACTACGAAAAGTCCTAAACATCCACTACCCTACAAAAATTTCCAACAAATCGCTATACAAAAAATGCGACGAAAAACCTTTATCCATCCACATAGTAGAAAGTCGTTGGCGCCTATTGGGCCATATTTTGCGCAGAGATAAAGATATACCAGCGAACAAGGCCATGGAGTTATACTTCACCCGCTTCGTAAAGGGATTTAGGGGAAGACCAACTACAACCCTACCAGTGATCCTCAACAAAGACCTATCACGCACCCACGATCTTTCACTGAAAACGACTCAAGACTTAACCACATACGTCCACTAGCACAAGAACGTGATCAATGGAGATCGTTCATCAAGCACATAGCAGAGATTGCTGAGGCGTCCCGATCTGATGACCAGGATGCGAAAGGCAAATCGATCGCAATTGGCTTTTAATGTGTAAATTGTTTTTCAAGTTAACAAGCACAAGTTTATAAAGAAGTCGAACTGGAAAAAAACTAGGATGCCCCTATCATATTTTTACACCAGGAAAATCCGTCATCGTGAAGCTCTCTAAAAGTTTAATCTATAAAGGTACATTCTCCTAAGAGTAAAAATTGGGGGTGCTGGAGGGGGGGGCATTTATGTCATAAAATCGTCTTAAAAACAAACAACATACCAAAAGGAAATCAAAGTAGAAAAATGGCCTTTCTGTTCATCACTCACTGCTCATTTATCTCCAAAAATATATTTTTAGTTAAAACTGTAATGCACCAAGGCACCGTTGTCAAGTGTCTTGATGGACTTGCTTGAGCGTTGAAAAAAACACAATAAAGTTTCTATCAGTAGAGATCAGACCATTTCTGTACTCCGACTCCCACATTGAACATTGATCAATAGAGATTCCGGCATTACTACACACCGACCAATGAATTGACCAGTAAAGATCCAGACTTGCTACACACCGGCAACTGAATTGTCCAGTATAGATCACGTCCTTGCTAAATAATGACCATCGGGTTCACCAGTGGAGATCACGTCCTTGCTAAATAATGCGTTGACCAGTGGAGATCACGTCGTTTCTACACACTGACCACTGCGTTGACCAGTGGAGATCACGTCGTTTCTACACACTGACCACTGCGTTGACCAGTGGAGATCACGTCGTTGCTACACACTGACCACCGCGTTGACCAGTGGAGATCACGTCGTTTCTACACACTGACCACCGCGTTGACCAGTGGAGATCACGTCGTTTCTACACACTGACCACCGCGTTGACCAGTGGAGATCACGTCCTTGCTACACACTGACCACCGGGTTGACCAGTGGAGATCACGTCCTTGCTACACACTGACCACCGAGTTGACCAGTGGAGATCACGTCCTTGCTACACACTGACCACCGAGTTGACCAGTGGAGATCACGTCCTTGCTACATACTGACCACCAGGTTGACCAGTGGAGATCACGTCGTTTCTACACACTGACCACCGCGTTGACCAGTGGAGATCACGTCCTTGCTACACACTGACCACCGGGTTGACCAGTGGAGATCAATACCTTGCTACACACTGACCACCGGGTTGACCAGTGGAGATCACAACCTTGCTACATACCGATCCCTGAGCTGCTCTGTGCGCTGCCTATGCTAGCGCGCCCTCCATCAGTAGGCACTACACCCACCCCCTCGACACCAGACACTGCCACGGGCCCCGCTATCGCACCAGTTTGAATTTGTTGCTGATACTGTTGGTGCTGTTGTTGTTGTTGTTGTTGCTGTTGTTGGTGCTGTTGTTGTTGTTGTTGTTGCTGTTGCTGCTGTTGTTGCAGTTGTTGCTGTTGCTGATGCTGCTGCTCCTGCTGATGCAACTCGTCTGCCCGAGCTTTGATCCTGGCGGCCGCCTCCGCCCTTAGCTCCGGGTCCTCCGGCGCGTTCTCCACCGTGATGAGTTTGTTGTAGGCGCGCCAGCGCAGGCAGAGCTGCACGTACATCTTGCACTGCACGTACATGAAGACCAGGCCGCCCGTGAAGCCGATGGCCACAACGATCAGCTTGGTCCAGAACGGCCAGTCAAGCGTGCCCGAGCTGACCTCTGCCGTGGTGCGCTCAATGAGCACGTACAGCGACCAAATCACGCACGTGATGGCGATCAGGTGGAACGTCACGGAGCACACGACCTTCCTGCGCTCGGCAGACGTCATTTCCAGCCGCTCCCACTGGGGACAAACAAAACAATCATTCACCGGCCACCTACTAACACTTGAACGAAACACGTGACATATGTGCAACCTACTAACACTTGAACGAAACACGTGACATATGTGCCACCTACTAACACTTGAACGAAACACGTGACATATGTGCCACCTACTAACACTTTTGACATATGTGCCACCTACTAACACTTGAACGAAACACGTGACATATGTGCCACCTACTAACACTTGAACGTAACACATGACATATGTGCCACCTACTAACACTTGAACGAAACACGTGACATATGTGCCACCTACTCACAACAAACAAAAACAAACACTTGGCATGTATGCCACCTACTCACATTTGAACGAAACACGTGACATATGTGCCACCTACTAACACTTGAACGAAACACGTGACATATGTGCCACCTACTAACACTTGAACGAAACACGTGACATATGTGCCACCTACTAACACTTGAACGTAACCCGTGACATATGTGCCATCTACTAACACTTGAACGTAACCCGTGACATATGTGCCACCAGAACGAAACACGTGACATATGTGCCACCTACTCACAACAAACAAAAACAAACACTTGGCATGTATGCCACCTACTCACATTTGACATATGTGCCACCTACTAACACTTGAACGAAACACGTGACATATGTGCCACCTACTCACAACAAACAAAAACAAACACTTGGCATGTATGCCACCTACTCACATTTGACATATGTGCCACCTACTAACACTTGAACGAAACACGTGACATATGTGCCACCTACTCACAACAAACAAAAACAAATACTTGGCATGTATGCATGTGTGCCACCTACTAACACTTGAACGAAACACGTGACATATGTGCCACCTTGAACAAAACACGTGACATATGTGCCACCTACTCATAACAAACAAAAACAAACACTTGGCATATGTGCCACCTACTCATAGCAAACAAAAACAAACTTGAGTTTGTGCTGCATACGCAAAACAAACAAAACAAACAAAAACAAAAACTTAACTTTGTGCCACCTACTCATAACAAACAAAAACAAAAACTTAACTTTGTGCCACCTACTCATAACAAGGAAAAACAAAAACCTGATTTTGTCCTGCATACTCATAACAAACAAAAACAAAAACTTGACTTTGTGCCGCATACTTATAACAACCAAAAACGAAAAGTTGACTTCAGGCTTTATACTAATAACAAGTATTACAAACTCTTTACAGGCGGGCCTCCCCATACCCATAACAAAATAAGCTCTTCACATACGGGCCGCATAACAATAAAAACAACAACAACAACAAACAAACACTTTACCAACGGGGCATATATTCATAGCCAACAAGAAGAGACACATGACAGGTTTTTATGGACAGTCGGCATACTCATAAAAAATAAAATAAAAGACACATAACAGATATACCGCATATTAAAAAAAAAAGAACAGACACATAACAGACGGGGTAAATTTTCATTTTAAACAATAAAATAATAATAATAAAATAATAATAATAAATAATAATAATAATAATAATAATAATAATAACAATAATAATAATAATAATAATAATAATAATAATAATA
>RQTK01001626.1:0-21274 GCA_003991915.1 Elysia chlorotica
AGCAGAGCCTGAAGGAAGCTGCGGTGAGGGATAAAAGTTAGCAGAAGCAGAGCCTGAAGGAAGCTGCGGCGAGGGATGAATGATGTTAGAAGCAGAGCCTGAAGGAAGCTGCGGTGAGGGATGAATGATAGCAGAAGCAGAGCCTGAAGGAAGCTGCGGTGAGGGATGAATGATAGCAGAAGCAGAGCCTGAAGGAAGCTGCGGTGAGGGATGAATGTTAGCAGAAGCAGACCCTGAAGGAAGCTGCGGTGAGGGATGAAAGTTAGCAGAAGCAGAGCCTGAAGGAAGCTGCGGTGAGGGATGAATGTTAGCACAAGCAGAGCCTGAAGGAAGCTGCGGTGAGGGATGAATGATAGCAGAAGCAGAGCCTGAAGGAAGCTTTCCTGGAGGATCCAACTTGTCAGATGCAGATATTTTTGAACCTTCACACATCCTTCCTTTTTTTTCTTGGAGGCTCATCTTCGCTGCTCAAATCAGAATCAGGCTCAGGAATGTATGTGAAGTCGTTGTCATCTTCAGAATCGGAATCAGTCAGGAGGCCTAATAGCAGATCACGAACCTCTTGAGAGTTCATATGCTGAAGAGGAAGAAAAGCAAGCAAATCTATAGCTATTACTTTTCTCCATGCTAAGAACCAACATTTTTCTCTTCTAGAATAGCCTAATGACAAAAAATCAATATAAATTCAAAATTCAAAGAGCGCGAGAAATAAAAATAAGATAAGAATTTTAACACAGTAGCCTAAGGAGTGGAGCGCGGTTATCTGCTAGTTTAGCAACCCCCCCCCCCTCGGGGCGCGGAGGTCTAGGGGTAGAACATCGGCTTTCGACGCAAAAGGTCTCGATTTCGAACCCTGGCTGGTGCGTTCCCTACTGGTTGGGTCGGATGTCAGTATAATGTGACCGGCTGAGACAGGTATCCCCGCCCTGTCTCGTGTGTGGCAGCACATAAAATTGTCAGAAGTCCGTCTTGTGCTGCTGTTGGATGTTAAACCAACCCAAACCCAGCAACCCCCCCCCCTTTAGTCGCCTGGCCTTTAAAGATATATAAGATCTAGACACAATCCTTTGAAAATGTATCAATCGAATATAGATCTAGAACTAGACCTAAATCTTGTTTAGATCTTGGATTTAATCTAGACCTTGATCTAGATTAAATCTGTGCATAAATCATATTTTAAAAACCACTTGTGAAGTTCTGAATATTTTACATCTAATAAAAGAAAAAACTACTCACCCTTTTAGCCACTGGTGTTTTGGATCCATGGCAGAGCGGCGTAACTTCACAGATACGTCGCTCTGCCATTGGAATTGCATTTACGTCGGTTTGCCATTGTGAATATGGGCACTGCCCTTCAGTTATGTCTGTTTGACATAGTAAATTAACCTACTTGTAGTGCAGATACGTCGTCCTGCAATTGACACAAGAAACCTAATGGCCTTGGAAGTCTTTTCAAGTAAAAATATGAAATTTTCAAATTTCGTCAGATACGTCGCTTTGCCTTGGGACGGCAGAGCTGTCACAACCGGTAGTTGGACCAACATGCATGCCAATACCAACCCAAGGGTGCCCTACGTATAGCCTGGCTATGTCCTGGTTATGTAGACTAGTTTGAGCTATGTTCAGTCGGAATAAGATTAGCCTACAGTGTAAAATACCTCTCATTCATATGGACATTTCTGTTCTTGTAGCTGTAAAAATTTGGTGTAATTTCTGTTATTTCACACTCCTTGAAAATAAAAATAAGTGAAATCTTTTTATCAACAAAAATCCCATTTTAACAATGTTTAGAACAAAGCAATGTTCTTATTTCCCAATAATGTATTTGCCTTTTACATGTTAAAATTTTCAAATGATTCATCATCCCAACAGTAATTGAATTTCATTTGTCAATTATGATACGGAGGTAATAAATTAGTCTCAAATTTAATTTTTTTTTCACAGCTTTATTACCAATTTCTCAACTTTGGAATGATTGTCTCTTCTGCCCTGATGATCTGGAAGGGACTGATGGTTGTCACTGGAAGTGAAAGTCCCATTGTTGTTGTACTCAGGTAAGATCATTATTGAAATGTCATTTCTTTTTTCACAAATATTATTTGCTCAGTTGACGTGGATTTATTATTGGCATTTTTTTAGTTTTTTGGGGTTTGTGTCATAGTTCTAAAATACAAATTTCCTTGTCAGTGTGTTTTTGACACTAATGATGGTTAAATTGATATCAACAGGATATCCACTTTGCCAGAAATTTCCATAATTCCGGAAATATAATTTTGATCTGGATCCTATGGAAATCTACCTGACTCTCTTGAGTATCTCCAAACCCAATCTGCAGTTAACCAGTGATTTCAGAGGTCACACCTCGCATACTTAGGCATATTTTTTTTAAAGTGAAAATTATACGCTATTAATTCTGAAAATCAAAATGCGCCCTTCTGAACAACCCTGTCGCTTATTAATAGCAAAATGTTGTCTCTGATTATCATGCAATTACGGTTAATTGCAGAACTAAAACCCAAGTATGAAAAAATTGAACTCAAATTTGTGAGTATGAAGCAGATAAGCAAGGAACAATGTTTATTGACATGCAATTTCTTTTCCTTGTTTATTAAGATTTACATATTGTTTTATCGGTATGGGCACTGCAGTTTACCCCATCCAGGTTACCGATTTTAAGCTTAAGTTTGTCTGATCAACATTGTTTTTTCTTCTGAATGTCACCTATCTTTCCATCTAGTCCTCGTAGTCTTTTCTGACAAATTGATTCCTGCTAAGTGTGTTTGATCTGACCCAGATATTGACTATTTTAATGATCGAACCTTGGCCAAACCGTTCTAAGCTTATTAGCGAATTAACATGCATGCTCATCTGGTAACTTGTACTATAAAAATAATCAAGATTTGGATCTAACTAAAGCTAGATCTTAGCGAGATGTGTCATAAATGTGATGCATGATGTAGACACATTGTATCGGACAATCTACACATTCTGCATCTAATTATAATATAGTTCTATATTCATATTATTTGTATTTCTGCTCCAATCTTTTGCCAAAAAAAAAACAAATCATGTATATTCCTTCATTAAATGGACGCACACTGCACAGTTAAAAATTTACCTATATTCTGATGAATGAAATTAGAGTAAAAATAAACCCCCCCCCCCCCTACCCCTCCCCCACCCACAAATTTCGCTATATTCTGAAAAAAAAAAAAAAAAAAAAAAAAAAACCCCCCCCCCCCCCCCCCTCCAACTAAAATGGATCCCAATAAAGAAGAAAATCCATTGTACATATTGTTTATTGGCAAATATATTTTAACAAATAGTAGTAAATGTACTACATCTATTTGCTTTAAATAATGTAACCATTTATTATCTAAGGGACATTCTCAGAGCCTTTCTGGACAGGTGAAAATCTTGAGATTTTTTCACCCTTGATCCCTCTCTCTCTCCACTACCAAAGTTCAGAGATTTTTGTTAGGTTTGTGTGGAATCCCTGTATCATTCAATAGTATTAATATTGTTAAAAACAAAAAAGGAAAGCATATCACGACTTTTATTAGATATACTTATATAGTTTTACTTTAATTGATTGCATTGTAGATGTATAATAGTGTATATATAATAATAATAAATAAAAAAAACCCAACTAATTATCAGTGCATATATAATATGGATGAATAAATACTGTAAGGTGCTCATCAGTCAGGCAGTAAGAACTCATTGGGGAAAATGTCCCTCCCATCAACCTCTTTTGCAAAAGTCCTCTTCTCTTGGATCCTTGATATTAACAGGTACATTTATGGTATAATTAAAATTTCACTGAAAAGTGTCTGATTTTTGTCATTATTAAAAACAATGAGAGCCTGCTTGCTTATGGGTTTGGAATTCGTTCGGAAATATTCTAGCCTCTCTTTTAATGTTCAAGTAATAATTCTTTCTATGCTTAACTTGTAAAGGTTTTGTAGCTCCTATTACTGATATAAGTCCATAATTGGCCACTTTTGATTTCATCCGTCTTTGCACAGTGGCAGTATGGAGCCAGCTTTCTACAGAGGAGACTTGTTGCTGTTAACCAACCATAAAGAAGAACCAATCAGAGTGGGGGAGATTGTTGTCTTTAAAATTGAGGGTCGTGACATTCCCATTGTGCACAGAGTTCTCAAAGTGCATGAAAAGTGAGTGGTATGAACTACAATGTTAGAGCACTTAAGTAACACATACGCTTTAGAACCTACTATTCCAGCAAAACTTTTTTTCTCTCTTTATTTTACCTCTTAAAGAATCTTCTACTAGAGGGTGAATTATTTGTAAATGGTTACATTAAGTTTCAATTATCTTTTTTTTTCATCCATTTTATAACACAAGTTCATCATAAAGTTTGGGAATTTTACATGTCTAAGTGGTCAAGAATGGATTTTTAGACGACAGTGTAGAGTATAAAAATGATCAACTTGATTGTAACTGTGAAAATCACCCGGGCTGTGAAAAATGTGCCCAATTCTTTTTAATGGTGCCAATTTTAGGAGTCAAACCTATGTGGCAGAAAACATACAAAGGGGTGAAAAAATGCTTTTCACATTCTGTCAATTTGCTAACATTATAATACAATAAAATCATTTTTATTGTGAAATTTGGTGGAGCATTATAATTCCGACGATGGTAAGTAGTGAACACCTACAAAATGTCGACACCAATACAGATGTAGTTAACTTGAATTTCATACATGGATTATGGACCGGTAAAAAAATAATTTATATTTAAAGTTTATTGTTTGTGACATATTTTCCCTGAAATAATAATGTTAGTAATGTGTGTCATTTTATTAGTTTGTAGAATGTTTTTTCACATAGATTTAGTTAAGTAAACAAACTATTTCATAATCAGAGTGTTGTGTCGGCAATTGAGGTCAGGTTGAATTTAGATCAGTCAGGTTTTTAGGCGGAGGGTTATAATTGTTATTTGGAAAGGGATGTTGCTGAGTAAATACCAAGTAACCCCATTTCTTTATCTCACTTATTTGTGGTAACAGGCACCTTGTATAATTGTATAAGTCCTACCTACTCTTCAGTGATTGGAAGCCCAGTCTCTCGTAACTAAATGTTTAAGCCCACCTATGATTCTCAGTCTAGAGCAGACAGCTGTACAGTTCACACCTCCATGTCAAACTCTTGGATTTTCCAGTCCCTAGACTTATAGGCGCAGGGAGTTTGCACGATAAAATCATTGGAGAAGATATTTCTTTTATCACCCGATGGCTCTTCCCTCTAGTCCCACCCCACAGACTGGAGTGTGCACAGCTCCTAGTGGTTTTGATAAAGTTCTAGAGTCAAGGCTCTGCTTAAGGGAAAAAAGATTTGGCTAGTTAAAATGAAGGCGCCTTGCGTGAATAGTCAACTCCTATTTTCTGGTCAGTGCAATAACCATGATTCTTAGTCCAGAGCAGCCAGATGTTCATACCTGCATGTCAAACTCTTTAAGTTCCTCTGCCCATAGACTAAAAAGTCTGGGGAGTTAACGATAGGGAAAGGACGATTTTTTTTTATTTCGACCATGTGGATTACCAGTGTTACTACACTTACAGCAGTGTACACAGACACGGTCTAAGAACTATAGCAGTGCGCAGTGTTAAGGGATCAGGAAATAATTTGAGCAGATTAAATAAAATCGAACATACTGTACAGCCATTGGATTTTGTGTTCCCTTAGACATTAGTGCCACTGTGAGACAGGGAGAGAGAGAGAGAGAGAAAAATAAAAGAAGAGGAGAGAGAAGAGGGACAGGAGGAAAGAAAAACCATAAAGAGAAAGAGGTAGGAGAGTTGGAAGAAAGAGCGAGACGGAATTACAGAGGGTGGGAGAGACTGAAAGGATGGGAGTGAAAGGATCAGAGATAGAGAGGAAAGGGAAGAAGAAAAAGAAAGAATAGTGAGATAGAGAAGGGGTACAGGGAAAAGATAGAGACGGATAGAGAGAGGGGGAGGGAGTGAGAAAGAAAAAACGAGAGAAATTAGAGAGAGTGAGAGGGGGAGGGAGTGAGAAAGAAAAAAATGAGAAAAATTAGAGAGAGTGAGAGGGAAGAGGAGAGAAGGAACAGAACAAGAGAGGCAGAGAGAGAGTGAGGAGAGAGTCTGTTAACAATTTAATGGTTGACACATAATTTGAGCAAGCGAGAGGAGTGGTGGGCAGGGTTAAAAACTGTGGTGCTTGTTGAATGGTCAAGTCACGTTGACTCCTTCATGATTGTGATCACCAATGGCCCCAATGCAGACCCAAACTATAGGTCTCATGGTGTCTGCCTGCCTGGAGACACAAGATGTCGGAGAATGGACGCAATGTGTGGCTTGCTTGAGTCCCTATTTTGATAGTGGAGGTTTGTGTCTGTATTGCCCTCTTCACATAACTCACTTTTTTTTCATTTTTGATGCATCACATGTTGGGGTGGTCAGACAAACCACATTTCCTCTTTGTCTGAGACATTATCTAATGCTCTAAGTCAAAATCCATTCATTTACATTTACATTTGATCTAAATGTTCAATATCTCCTTATTAGGGGAAATGTTTGAAATATGACAAATGAAACTGTCGGCTTGTGACAGATTTAAAAAAATCATGCTACAATGTCAGATCTGCTATGTTTAACTATAATATGTATAAGCTTCTCATGATATGTTTTTGTTTTTTTTTTCTTTGTGAAAATTCAGAGAGGACGGGTCTGTGAAGTTTTTGACTAAGGGTGATAATAACGCTGTTGATGATCGTGGTCTTTATGCTAGAGGACAGTTGTGGCTGGAGAAAAAAGATGTTGTTGGAAGAGCCAAAGGGTGAGTCATTTATCAAGAGAAAATTTTCAAAATCTGGTTTCAGAAGCTGTGTTTTTAGAGTTTTATTTATTTTTCATTGCTGTTCATACTCTTCTTATGCATTTACAAAAAAAATATTAGTACTAAGCCATTGTAATTGTTTAAGATAAACTACAGCTTTATACTACAGATGACTTAGAAAAAATATGAAACATTACACAAGAAAGTCAGGAAACGATTTTATGAAGCCAAAGAGAAGTGGATAAATCATGTCAAATACAGAGATGTTGATATATATCTGAGAATGTGTCCACAGATAGCCAAAAATATTGAAAAGATCACAGGAAAGGAAATGTGCTCACCCACAGGTTGTTTAAAAGTCAAAGAGGGGTCACATGATGAAAAAAAAAAAGAAAATTTTAGATGGGTGGGCAAAATATACAAAGCAAACTTTTTGAAGACCACAGGAAGGAATACAATATTACGAAAAAAACAACTCAAGACGAGTAATGATCATCAAAAGGACAGATGGAGGCAAGCAAAAAGGCTCAGACACAATACAGTGTATTAGTGGAGACGATAGAAGCACTAGATGACAATGGAATTGATGTCACAATATTGTTCCACAAAATATATGACACAGGCCTGATTTCAACAAATATATACATTAAGTTAACGGCAAAACTTTTTTTTTTTTACGTGCTATGATTTGTATGAGAAGAGGAACATTGGAACATCTTATGATGAGTGAAGGGAAGTGCAGTAGGGGAAAAGAAGAAAAGATTACAGATGCACTAACTAAATCACTTACCTTTGTGAAAGCAGATAGAGATCGGGAAGTATGGATGGGCATGATCAACACTGCTACAAAGCATGGTACTTTATGGGTGGATGGCACCAATTCCCTTTTTTTAAAAACTTGAATTATAAACTTTCGATAAAAAAACAAACATATATGCTCTCTCCAAGAGCAGATTTCACTATGATTTTTCTTTGTTTTGCTTTTATCCATCCAGATTCTTGCCATATGCAGGAATAGTAACAATTTTGATGAATGACTATCCCAAATTCAAGGTGAGTGCATAGTTTCAATGTCTAACACACTTAATCTAAAAATGGCTATACCAAAAAGAAATGAATCAAAATAATTGCGGTTCTCCTTCTTTCTCCCGGATATAAAAAAAACTACGTAAACTGAGCACTATGGCTTAACCGAAAAGGAATGTCTGAATTCCCGCTGGAAAACATTTGGCTCGTTTTGACACACCTTTCCCTACCATATCTTTATTGCCTTGCAGGGCCGCTGCCAGTCATGAACTTACAAAGCTATATTATCAAAGCTCAACATTGACCCCTCTCTTGCTACACAAACAGCGCTAGCAATAAGCTTTCAGTTACAGCTACAAGCTGGACATCGCGAGCCATCGAGGCAGTCTCTTACGCCGAAAGTGCGAAGCCAAGCAAACAATTTTGCACCGCTTGTCACGGCAATCAGCTGTGGTTAAAGCTAGGGCAGGCTGATCAGGGGGCTCGGTAGCCCTGGGGTAGAACATTGGCTTCCTACGCAGGAGGTCCCTGGTTCGAGCCCTGGGGATTTCGCCTCTACTGATTGGGTCGCTGTCAGTTTAATGTGACAAGCTGAAACAGGAGTCATGGTATCCCGTCTCGTGTGTGGCAGCACATTAAATTGACAGACATCAGTCTTGGGGTCCGTCCACAATATAGCCGATATAGTGCTGACATTGGGACGTTGAACCTTCTCAAAATAACTCAGCTCAACTCAGACTGGCTGATGCTAAATTGTTTGCTATGGTACAGGATCTATACACATTGTTACTGCTATTACATCTAGGACATATGGTGCCCTGAAATTAAAAGGGGCCGCTAATTTATATATTCCACTAGCTGTAGGAAGAGTTGATCGGTGGGAAGGAAGAGAGTGAGAGAAAAGCAGAGGGTTGTTTGCTTATTTTCTGTTACACAATATTTTTAAAAAAGTCAATTTGCAGTCATCATTATTGTTGAATGGTTTAAGACCACTTCGTCGCAGTTAATGTACCTAAATTTACGTTTGGGTAAATACTTTGGCATCAATCCAACAAGGCCGTATTTATAATTATATAAAGCTGAAAAATGTCTCATTTCAGGTCTTCATACCACACATTTTTTGTATAAAAGAGTAGCCAAAATCAAGAATGTATGATTTGAGGCACTAATGAATTATAGACATAATATTAACAAGAAGCCTGGCAATATTCCTGTGTTTGAATGATGGAAATAATATAATTTGATTTGTTTTTTAGCTAGACAAATTACAATTTTTACTGCTAATTTTTATATCATGATATTTGGCATCACAAATTAAGTGTCTCTTATTGTTCTACATTTAACAATAAATGGGTGAATTAGTATTTAATTTTCAATGAGCTAGACCAATGACATGTCTAATTTTTTTGTAGTTTTGTGATAATTACAAGCAAAAAGGTTTTAGTAGAGCAAGATTTTTTTTTCATTGGTCCAACAAAACTAAAAGTGTTTTTTTTTAATTTTTTTTTTTACCAAGAGATAGACACTGATCTGACAAACACACTGATATGCCAATGTCAAATGTCATAATACTTGAGACATGTCATCCTTCTAGCCCATCAAAAATACAGCATTTGTTTTTTATCATCCTGGTCCACAAGTAATTTAGCTAGATTTAAAGAAACAAATGCAATAAACACACCATGTGTAATGAATTGAAAATAACACAATGTGATAATTTCTGTTAGAATGAAATTTCTTCCTCTCTTTTTCTTTCAGTATGCCATGTTAGCATTCTTGGGGATTTTTGTATTGACACATCGGGAATGATGACTGCTATGCTCCTTGTAAACAAGATCAACATCTTTGCTTCTTGTGTGGTGTTCTAACGGGTGTGTTGAAAGCTCAGTGACATGTTGCATTGTTTTGAAAGGATCTTGGTGCTAGTCATCTTATAAGGTGGTCTTACTTTCTGTTAAGCTTTTGCTTAAGTTTGAATGTAGTTTTTATGGTAATGTTCTGATATGTACTGTAGTTTTATTATCTAACTCTTAAGTGTTTGATTGAAATCGTATGAAAGCTATAGAGATCTTGTGATATAGGTAATGTTTTAAAATCGGTTTTGCCAGGGTTTTTTCAAATTATTTTGCAGTGCATTTTTGTATAAACTTATATTCGATACTTTGAGAATAGTAATTTAAATTTAAATTATCAGATATTGCCAAGAAAATACCGAATTTAATATTGGTCCATTTAGAAATTTATTGGATTTGAAAAGCTAATTCAATGCAAACAGGGAGACCCTGCAGTTAATGCATTTTTTTCAACCGTCAACATAAAAATGTTTTGGAGAGGCACTATTTGTCATATCTCAATTATGATTTTCCCCTTCATTTTGATTGTATAGTTGTCTTAACCAAAGAACCCAAAAGTGTTTTTGACAAAGCCAGCCCTAAAGAGTCAGAGAAGATTTAAAAAGGAGCCTCCAAGTGAACATAAGTGATCAGTCTTAAAAAACAAAATTCTATGCCGAATTTCAGTCCTCTAAATTGTTTGAAAAATGTCGAGAAAGTATTCTTAGTTTAGACAGAAAAAAATGAAAAAATAAATTGTTTCAAATGATCTGGTTCAGTCTTGGCTAGTCAAAGACCAATGTAAATGAAAAAGAACCAAAAAAAGCATCAGCTGTTTGTTTGTACAGATTAAGATTAAGTACATTTGCAAGAAAACTTCAAACACTGAAATGCCAGCAAAAAATTGGTAGTTTTATGATTCCTACTACATGTAGTAAAAGTTTTGCCACACCCGTCTCAATATTAGTTTCAAGTAATAAAGCTTTCTGGTGTCCTGATGATGATATGGATGATTTTTTCAATTAAAAAAAATTACAAGTGCAAACTACTTATAGAAATCAACGTTTGGAATGTTCTCTCCAGCAAACAATCAAAACTGAGTGCATGTCAATCAAGAACCATTTCTGATAAAGCCTTCAAGTTTGCTTTCAACTCTGGGGAATACTTTCAGAAATACAAAGACCTGTACATTTTTATGTGTGTGGCCATAATGTGCATAGAGATTTTAACTAAAGATGAATTTTAGGAAAACTATATATATTTTAATTCGTTCATAGTCAACTGCTGATAGAAATAACTTTTTGCAATTCCATATCATATCTCTCTGTCATCAATTAATAATGATTTAGAATTGTTTAAAATTTTCTTTTTTATTGCTATCCAAATAAATAATTTTAGTTGTGTGTGTGTGTGTTATGATAATTTAAGCTGCATCTGCGCAAGTCAGTGGTTTCAATTCACATTTTTTGTGTGTGGGGTGTATTTAATATTTGAACCTCTATCGATAGATAATCACTGTAGTAAAATGTCAACAACAGAAGTCAAGAGGAAATAAAAAAAGCAAAACAAAACATAGAAGATAAAATATTTTTCATACTTTTTTTTCAGCACATATTTAGGATTACTGATCTTTCTGCACAGGGAAAGTTATTAATTTAATAATTTAGTTTTGTTTATTATTTTAAGCTTTTCCTGTTTTCAAAAGTTGCATACCTAACACTTTTCCTCTCACCCAAAAGGCTCCTAAAAATGTAAACCTTTTAAATGAGTCTAATTTAAGGCATTTGGGATGGTGTATCTTCAATTGTTACAGTTTGCATTCTTCTTGTGAGTAAATTAAGTTTGGTCATGGTGATGGTAATTTTGTATTTTATTGCTGAGATGTTTATTAAATTTCATTCGAAGCTCAGCATTTGAGAGTAAATCGATTACTTTATTTCTTGCTACATATTTCAAAGAATCAGTTAACCTTCTTGTTGTGGTAAGACACTATTATTGCTCAATATAGATGGTGACAAGACATTGTTATTTTTTTTACTTCACTTATATGAACAAAATATATTAAAGACCTTAAAAACTCTTTGAGCTACAAGTAATTGATTTCCGCTTCTTGAATAAACTTGTTCATTTTAACCTTCAACCAGAGGATCAAACAATATACATGTGTGTATGTATGTATTACATCTCCCTAGCTATACATTCCATCGTCAAATACTTTCTCTATAGGAAGAGGGAGCAGAGCTTAAGGGTTAAGGTCTCAAAGGTTTCCCTAGAGGATCACTGAATGCCTGGTAGGTCTGATTAAGTATAATAGGTTGTATCATAAATCCACATTTTAGAAGAAAACTGCATCATGAAACCCAATTTTTTTTTTAATTATATGGTTTTGGTTGGGTTTGAAGTATGTGCAATGTTTTAAAAATAATGTGGTGAGAATGGAGAAGCATTGAGAGATTTGTTAGTCCTTTTTATTTAAACATGAATGATGTACACATGTTAGCTATAACTAAGCCTGAAAACTGTCACTGATATATGTACAATTTATCTCTGTATCAAGAATCAGAACTAAATGGCACTGACCATGAATTTTTTTTTTAATTCTTTTTTTTTATCCTGTATACTTGAGTCACTGGAGATGATGTTTCTACTTGCACAGATTATGAAGTGCATGACATGTATTTTGATTTTAACACAGGTCCTGCTGTGTTTACAAGTACCAATATCACCTAACAGCTAGAATATTTCCCATATATATAAATATGTAATTTCTTGAGAAATAATAAAATTATTAATTTGTCTGGATAACAGTATTTAAATAGATTTTTTTTTGTCATGTCTAAGTTTTGAAATTTCATATTCTTAAGTGTTAAATACACTGTGTGCATAGTTTTATGTTCTCTTTCTTCTTCTTTTTTGTTGGTGATTTGGCATTTTTTATCAATACCTTCTTGCACATGTTGTTCAAATCATTGGAAAAAAATGTGAAAAAAATAAAAAGGACTTTAAAATATTCTTTTGTCCGCCTTAAAAAAAAAAACGGCATTTGTTTTTTCCTTATTTCACTTATCTGTTGCGTCTTGTGGGTTTTTTTTCCAATAGTTTTTGTCAACAACCATTTTTGGTGACATTTTTTGGGAGAGAAGTTTCCTTAGTTTTTTTTGTCACATGGGCCCCCAAGAAAGATGTAGCACAAGGACTGGTTCCAAGACTGACAATTACGTTTTAACACTCGAGAGTAATGAGACAGTACCTGAATGGTAGGACTCTATACTGTTTTTTTTTTTTTTTTAATATGGTTTGTATACTCCTGTGTTGAGGTCGAGGGTCATTATAAAGTTATATAAAGAAAGTCCACTACTTTTTTTTTATTTGTTTCGACGGTTATACCTGATCCATTTTCTTTGAAGATCTTGCAGATTTCTTTAAAAAAAAAATCTTTCTAGGGTTCATATTAGTTACAGCAATCCCGTCGTCTCTGTATAGCCCAGCACAGATATTGAGGTGTTGTAGCTACGAAAGGAGGAAGAGGCCTACAATTTCACATTATTCCTGCACCTTGAAGCCTCCCATTGTCACATCAAAATTTGGAGCTCTTCTGTTTGACCGTTCTTGTCGTCAATCTTGTGGAACCAGTTTATTAATATTATGTGTGGTGTTCTTCCATTGGTTCATTTTTGTTTTGGTTTTGACTTTTTGTACGATTTTCTCTACTATATGTTTACTAATTTTGTTAGGTACAGATTTACATGGGTTAATCAATTGGCAACTTTATTTCTGAAGTTGGGCTTGTGGTCCTTTAGAGTTATGAACGCATCTCTCCTGGCATTAGTGTTGATTCTTTCACTGAGATCTAGTCTTTTTGCAATGCTTTTGTCCTCACTTGTGCCTTCATGTGCTGCCCCTTCCATCGAGTTCCTGTATTCTTTCTTTATTTTTGTTTTGTTTTGGTAATAGACTGTAGTATTGCGGGGTATTTAATTTGCAAAGTTGTTCCTTTTATCAATGTGATCAAAAGGTGGTTGCTATTTTTTTTGTATCTTTCGTATGTAATTTTTTAGCCTTCCGTGGAAGTTGCTGTTGATCTTTCTGCATGTTATGTTCTCAATTAGGGGCTAGTCCGTCTTCAAAATCTTTAGGTTCTTTGATGAATACATTATACTAGTTGAGAGCTCGTTCTTTGAACGGAAATATCATTTGGTAAAGTAGTTGTGAATGAGCATGGTCACATACACTGACACAGTCTTCTGACAGTAATCCCGCACCGGACACCGAATAAGTATACATTTATTCGGTGATAAACAGGTTTAATAGATTAAATAAAAATATATAGATTTGTTTTTATTTTGCAGGGCCTGCCATAAAATAGTGTTATAACAATTAACAGTCAACTGATACTAGCAATCCGGAATTAGAAACAAAATGAACAAAAAGACGGGAGTGTCTATACGTACTACATTTTAGAGAACGATATCGCTATCCGCAATTTTGTAACTGTGCTTTTGTCCAAAAATTTACAGTACGTACTATAATTACATGTATAATGTATACAGTATATTTTTATCCAGAGTGATACATTTTACTATTATTTTGGTCGAGCTGCCTAAAAAAACGTAACTCTCTCTTAGAAGTTAGATTAGCGTTTTCTATGCTCAATATTAATATACAGTGTAAAAAACAACAACGTTTACATGTATTTTTCTAACTCTACTTGTGTTTGATTTATTATGTCCCTCAGTTGCTAATGCATTTTCCTCTCTTTATTATTATTACATGTACTCCTATTAGTTGCCCACATGCATCTACCGTTAGGTCCTTAGCAACTGAGTAGGTGTACTCTTAAGTGTTGGGCTCTTGATTCCTTTTTGGATACATTTCTATACTACCACCATTACTACTACTACTACTACTACTACTACTACTACTACTACTACTACTACTACTACTACTACTACTACTACTACTACTACTACTACTACTACTACTACTACTACTAGAGAAACTAGTTTGTTCACGTTCTGTAATAAAAACTTGGACAGGTCTAACCCAGCAAAGTAAGATTTCTCAGTCAAGGCAAGCCGCGTGTAAAGCCCTACGACAGGAGCTTTCATTTTTGTGAAAGCCGATGGCAGAGTGGTTAAGCACACTGGTCTTCGCCTTGGCAAGGCGATGGGTGCCGAGTAGAAGGTGCGAGTTCGATCCCCGTCCATGTCATCAGTCTAAAAATGTGTCTTTGTCTACTTGTCTTATCTGTTGGTCTCAGCTAGACCTAGCTTTGTGGCTGTCCCTTCTAACCTATTTTCACCTTATTCCCTCAGTCGCTAGCATCATTATTTGGTCCCTAGGTCTAGCTCCGTCTGTTAAAGCCTCTATAGTTGTTGGCCTGCTTCTCTGTATCATAATTCTATTATTTATTCTGGCTAACATGAATACTTCGGGATCCTATAGAGAAACTAGTTTGTTCACGTTCTGTAATAAAAACTTGGACAGGTCTAATCCAGCAAAGTAGGCCTACGATTTCTCAGTCAAGGCAAGCCGTGTGTAAAGCCCTATGACAGGAAATTTCATTTTTGTGAAAGCCGATGGCAGAGTGGTTAAGCACACCGGTCTTCGCCTTGGCAAGGCGATGGGTGCCGAGTAGAAGGTGCGGGTTCGACCCCCGTCCATGTCATCAGTCTAAAAATGTGTCTGTCTACTTGTCTTATCTGTTGGTCTCAGCTAGACCTAGGTTTGTGGCTGTCCCTTTCTAACCTATTTTCACCTTATTCCCTCAGTCGCTCGCATCATTATTTGGTCCCTAGGTCTAGCTCCGTCTGTTAAAGCCTCTATAGTTGTTGGCCTGCTTCTCTGTATCATACTACTACTACTACTACTGCTACTACTACTACTACTGCTACTACTACTACTACTACTACTACTACTACTACTACTACTACTACTACTACTACTACTACTACTACTACTACTACTACTACTGCTGCTGCTTTTGCTGCTGCTACTACTACTACTACTACTACTACTACTACTACTACTACTACTACTACTACTACTACTACTACTACTACTACTACTAAGTAGAACATCGGCTTCCGACGCAAAAGGTCCCGAGTTCGAATCCTGGCTGTTGCAATCCCTACTGGTTGGGTCGGTGTCAGTATAATGTGACCGGCTGAGACAGGAGTCATGGTATCCCCACCCTGTCTCGTGTGTGGCAGCACATAAATTTGTCAGACGTCCGTCTTGGGGCCCGTCCACGATATAGCCTTTAGTTGCTGATGTTGGACGTTAAAACCCAACCAACAAACAAACAAACTACTACTACTACTACTACTACTACTACTACTACTACTACTACTACTACTACTACTACTACTACTACTACTACTACTACTGCTGCTTTTGCTATTGCTGCTGCTGCTACTACTACTACTACTACTACTACTACTACTACTACTACTACTACTACTACTACTACTACTACTACTACTACTACTACTACTACTACTGCTACTATGGTGATGATGATGGTGATGATGATGATGATGATGATGATGATGATGAAAACGGAAGCAATTAGGGGCATAAAATTAAAAAATATTACACATTTATGTGATTTTTCACAATTTCTAAATTAAAATCTATTGTTAAAGACGAGGGTCACCCAATGTTTAACTATTACAAAGAATTACTCAATGACCGAAGTGGCAGGTATAGAATACCTAGAACTAAAACCAACAGATATTGTGATTCTTTTACCTAGATCGATATTAATCTATCATTGTAAAACAACAGTTTAAAAGGCGTCTTTGTTGACAGTAACTAACTCACACATTTTACTATCAGTTAAGTTATTATAAATAACTGCTTTTATAAAGCTGCAAATTTCTTTTAATGCTTGCTTGTTTTGAATTAATTTTTTGTCGTTGATCTATTTATATATATTAAACTCATTTTTATGATATGAAATTAATATTTACGATTTTTGCTGTTTTTAGCTACTTTTGCCAGTCTGGTCTTGCGGTGATTTATCTGGCATTTCTGATTATGTGTATTTAATTTTGCTTTTTAAAATCTATCTTTCTTGTTTTAACTAACCTTTTTCTTAAATCAGATACTTAACTTTTTCTATATTATGACTTTTTAAAATGTAATTATGTACTTCATTTATTTTTATTTATTTTTGTAAGCCTTAACATCTGTGGCTATGAAATGTTTTGAATCAATTGTTTTGAAATTCTTAAATACTTTACTACCATCAGACTTCGATGTTTTTCAATTCGCGTACAGGTCTAATAGGTCAGTAGATGACGCGGTTGCAATAAATGTGCATGAGGTATTAAACCACCTAGAGTTAAAAAAGTCATATGCTAGAATATTATTTATAGACTACAGTTCAGCCTTTAACACCATTATACCACAACAACTGTACAACAAACTTATCTACCAACTCTTTTTTCCTGTAAACATATGTAACTGGATTTTAGACTTCTTATTAGAGCGACCACAAGAGGTTAAAATTGGTAACAACGTTTCAATAAGTATAACGTTAAATACTGGGACCCCTCAAGGTTGTCCTTTATCACCAAAACTATATTCTATTTTTACTTATGACTGTAAAGCAGAACAACCTGGCTGTCTGGTTATAAAATACGCCGACGATACGACGGTTACTGGCCTAATCAAAAACGCAGATGAACACGCATATCGTAGCCAAATAGACACCATCGTGAGCTGGTGTAACCAGAACAACTTACAGCTGAATGTATCAAAGACAAAGGAAATGATCATAGATTTCAGGAGAAACGAACCCCCACCCCCACCCTTGGTTATACAGGGATCAAATGTAGAACAAGTATACGATTTCAAGTTTCTTGGCACTGTCCTATCCAATACTTTAACATGGGATATTAACTGCAATGATATCCTTAAGAAAGCAAGACAGAGAATGTATTTTCTTAGAAAACTGAAGTCTTACGGGGTAAATAAAATGATATTGACTAATTTCTATAGGGCTATTATTGAAAGTATATTGACAAGATCTATTGGAGTTTGGTTCGATAGGCTACCTCTAGTTAATTTACACAAGCTAGAATCAATTGTCAAAAATGCAGAAAAAATTATTGGCTAATCTGTGGCTATGAAATGTTTTGATCAATTATTTTGAAATTCTTAAATACTTTACTACCATCAGACTTCGATGTTTTTCAATTCGCGTACAGGTCTAATAGGTCAGTAGATGACGCGGTTGCAATAAATGTGCATTGGGTATTAAACCACCTAGAGTTAAAAAAGTCATATGCTAGAATATTATTTATAGACTACAGTTCAGCCTTTAACACCATTATACCACAACAATTGTACAACAAACTTATCTACCAACTCTTTTTTCCTGTAAACATATGTAACTGGATTTTAGACTTCTTATTAGAGCGACCACAAGAGGTTAAAATTGGTAACAACGTTTCAATAAGTATAACGTTAAATACTGGGACCCCTCAAGGTTGTCCTTTATCACCAAAACTATATTCTATTTTTACTTATGACTGTAAAGCAGAACAGCCTGGCTGTCTGGTTATAAAATACGCCGACGATACGACGGTTACTGGCCTAATCAAAAACGCAGATGAACACGCATATCGTAGCCAAATAGACACCATCGTGAGCTGGTGTAACCAGAACAACTTACAGCTGAATGTATCAAAGACAAAGGAAATGATCATAGATTTCAGGAGAAACGAACCCCCACCCCCACCCTTGGTTATACAGGGATCAAATGTAGAACAAGTATACGATTTCAAGTTTCTTGGCACTGTCCTATCCAATACTTTAACATGGGATATTAACTGCAATGATATCCTTAAGAAAGCAAGACAGAGAATGTATTTTCTTAGAAAACTGAAGTCTTACGGGGTAAATAAAATGATATTGACTAATTTCTATAGGGCTATTATTGAAAGTATATTGACAAGATCTATTGGAGTTTGGTTCGATAGGCTACCTCTAGTTAATTTACACAAGCTAGAATCAATTGTCAAAAATGCAGAAAAAATTATTGGCTCCGACCTTAAGTCGTTAGAAATATTATACCAAGAGCGCTTGACAAGTAAAATCACTAACATTATGAAGGATAAATCTCATCCCTCGAGACATTATTTTGAATTCCTTCCACATGGCCGCGCCTTCGAGCATTTAGAGGTAGCAGCAGATTTGTTAACAGCTGTTTCCCTCAAGCAGTTAAACTGTTTAATAACACAAGACAGAAACGTCTTATCAGACCATAGTTGTAATATTGTGTTTTTTTAGATCTATTATAAATTATTTACTGTAGGGTAAAGAGCACATGTAGTGACTTAATACTCAATAGAAATCAAGATAAAATAATTTTGATAAGATTAAGTGACAGGGTGGCTAAACAACAACAACAACAACAACAACAACAACAACAACAACAACAACAACAACAACAACAACAACAACAACAACAACAACAACAACAACAACATCAACAACAACAACAACAACAACAACAACATTAAAAAGCTGTATAACTTAATGCTATTTTCACAATGTACATTTATACAATAGTGTTCGTTTATATGTTGGCATTTGTAAACATTCTTTCTTATGCTGTATAGGATTGAAAGCGCCGGTGATTACTCGTAAAGATAATGTAACTGGTTTTAAAGCGTGGTCTGTGTGTAATTCTATTGGTGTTCATTGTGGTGTCTCACTATTATTGTAATGTAATTTCTTTTGAAGATGTCACATTCAACATTATATATTTTCGATGTAACACACATTGACTGAATAAATTTGAATTTGAATTTGAATTTGAATTTGTCTTAAAATCTATCTTTCTTGTTTCTAACCTGATACTTAACTTTTTCTATATTATGACTTTTTAAAATGTAATTATGTACTTCATTTATTTTTATTTATTTTTGTAAGCCTTACGTCTCTTATGTAATTTTTAATTTCGACGAACTTTGCATAACGAATTTCCCCTCGTGGGATCAATAAATCGACCTGTATTCCTGTATTCCCCACAAACCTCTCAATCTTCCACATTCTCTGGTACAATATCATAGGTGTCAACTTTAAAACAAGTACAATCATATGGTAGGCTTAAGACTTCCACCGAGTGCAATAGTGTTGAAATTCGGCTAGTGTATAGTTGGTCGCATTTTTATCGTGTATGTAGTCCAAGATAATGCTCCTTTCTGTTAAAAAAAAATTGCTGTAACTCAAGAAAGCTTTTACAAATCGTTGCAGACAGAGTGAACTTGGAAAGGAACGCAAATGCCCGAAGAAATCCCCCAACGGACTCTAATTAAGTTGGGATGTGATGCGTGTCTTCTTTGAGAACTCCACATTCCTGAACAGTCTGTTGTCTTATTTCTTTTGGTTACTTTATACATACATTGTCTCATGAGGACATTTTTCTTGGTAGTACATGTACATCTGATTTAACATAACAACATCAATACATAAATAAAAAAAGCATTTTACATTCAGGTGTAACACTGTTGAAATTACACACTGTCAGACATACATGTAATTATTATTTAAAAAATCATACTCGCAACTGTTCACACATACAAGAATACACAAATACCTCTATAAACACTGTCCCCACAATATATCAATTTTGTAGCAATCTGATGGAGGTTGGTACAAACGAGTTTTTATATCTGTCTGTTCTTACTTTTTATATAGTAATCTGTTACTTCCTTGTGATGTTTCATAAAAATTTATAACGAAGAGTGTGGTTTATGTCTGATGGTAAACATTTTCCTTTATTCATTGCTTGTAAAACATACAAGATAGAGAGACAGGTAGATAGATAGAAGTATAGGTTAAGAATAAGAGTGAGAATGAGAGACCTAGAGAGAAGGCCGCGAGGAGGGGGGGAAAGGGGAGAGAGAATAGGAGAGAGACAGTGAAGAGAGAGAGAGAGAGAGAGAGAGAGAGAGAGAGAGAGAGAGAGAGAGAGAGAGAGAGAGAGAGAGATAACTAACTAGCTTCACTGCACGCATAGAGTCTTAGTTAAAATAAGTACGTGTGTCTTCCAAAAAAAAAAAAAAAAAAAAAAAAAAAAAAACAAGAAGAAAAAAAAGAAGGAACCAAGCTGTCAATTCTCCACTGGTTTTGTACAACAGTTATAAACATCACAGTCTGGACAAGTTGTCAGGTTAGTGTCAGGCCGATATTCACTAAAGAGGATCTGTGACCTGCCGTCATTGTTAATATGTGACCGTACCACACGGAATATGAACATAAGATTAGAGGAAACTTTAAAAAAAAACAGCTAATGCAACACTAGGTGTTTGAATTCCACCACTCTCAAGACCAAGCTTGGTGCGCACAGGTAATTTGAAAACGGTAGCTCTTGTCTATATATATATATATAATTATAGTAGATGTAGTACTACAACAACTGCTGCTGCTACTACTACTACTACTACTACTACTACTACTACTACTACTACTACTACTACTACTACTACTACTACTACTACTACTACTACTACTACTGCTACTACTACTACTACTACTACTACTACTACTACTACTACTACTACTACTACTACTACT
>RQTK01001626.1:30346-50261 GCA_003991915.1 Elysia chlorotica
ATCATTGGCATCAGGTGGGAAGCTTATAAAGTCTGCTTAGAAATATTTAAACGGTTTTTCTAGTTATATGGAAAAATATTTTTAACTTTGACTTGTCAACAAAGTTCTGTTATAATATACAAGCTGGAGTTCCGTTCATCCGAACAGGTTGAATACAATATAATTGTCTGTAAGCCGATTCTTTTTGAAAGGGGAACTTTTAGACCCCTTGCCACCAGTTAATATATTTTTGCTTCCTCCTTTTTTATGAAATAAAATTATCTTTTCTCTTCTTTTTGGTATTGTCCTTTTTTTTCCTCTCTCTTTTTTTCTTCTTTCTTCTTTCTTCTTTTTACATATTCCTCCTTTAAAAAAGATTCATTATTATTACTTTTTTCTTTCTTTCTTATTTTTTATTCTCTCTCTCTCTCTCTCTCTCTCTCTCTCTCTCTCTCTCTCTCTCTCTCTCTCTCTCTCTCTCTCTTTTTTCGTATATATTATATCTAGACATCTACGCTAATGATGGATAGATTTTACCCCTTGAAGCACATGATTTGATTAATGTCTCCTAGTCCTAGGTTCCTCTACGTTCTGCATGAGACAGGGCAGGGATACCATGACTGTCTCAGCCGGTCACATTATACTGACACCGACCCAACCAGTTACAGGGGACTAAAATTGGAGAAAAAAAAAACAACAACTGCCGATCGTGGGATTCGAACCCCGGACCCCCTGAACTGAAGATCAATGCTCTACCACATGAGCTAATTCGCCCTCCGATGCGGAGTAACTGAAAGTGATGACTTAATGAAGGTGCTGAATTTGATATTAGATCTAGAATCTAGATCTATAAAACCCTTTTCATTATTTAAGCCTAGATTGTAGATTTAGAAAGATTGCCCAAGTAAGCCACGTTTTTAGATCAAGTAAGCCTAGATTCTAGATTTAGATAGATTGCTGAAGTCCAGCGGAAGAGGCAGCAGTGCCATTAGAACATTTGGTAGTCAATGACGCATTTGACTAACCAAGCCTAGATCTAGTTATTATAAAAGACGATGCAGAAATCTAAAGGCGAACAATTTTTAATTTTAGTTATGATAAATTTATGAAAAAGTAAATCAATAAAAATAGACCAAGTAATCAAAGTATTTAGTAAAATGTAGCTTCTGTAAAAAATTCATAATTATAGGCTGAGCCGTCTTCGAGCCTTTTGAAAAGATCTTATAAGATGGTGGTGGCACTTTTGCATTTTGTGTGCGTCCGCTTTATATGTCTCAAACCATTTTCTGAAATCTGCTGACCGTAGCTTTTTACATGTCATGCATGTCTTTAAAAAGAACACTAATTCCGCAAAGGCAAAACGTTTTTAGTGACATTTAAAAAAATGTAATGTCAAGTGACTAATCCCCAGCTCCAGGAAACAAAGTTTTCTATCATTGAGCATTCTCCAGGGTTAAGTTTTTGTCAATAAAGACACCTAAGGGTATAGTGTGTTATTATGTCGTGCATCTTGTTTGTCGTACGTCCCTGACATATCTTGTCGAGTGCATCTGCTTTTTTAATGATTTTATCATCTTTCCTTGCTGTGGTATATTTCCACGACAACTTGAGAAAACCAGGCCTCAATACAGAGGAGTACCGGTAAATTATTTGAGGTAAAGTTTGACAAACATTAAAAGAGTACAATATTCTCAAACAGTAAATACCAGGCTCCCATCATGGTAAAAAAAGTTTGTTTTCAATGGCTATATCAATAATTATATAGTTTCCACTTTTTCTTTACACTTGATCCTGATGGAAATATAATGTGCTTTTTCGAGCATTGGTGGCTATTTCATTGACATTTAATGCAAGGTGATTTTTATTACAACACTAGACCATAGAGTTTATTTCCTGTATAAAATCTTGGTTATTTGTAACAAGTCTGGTCAGTGCATATTTGTCTGTTATACTAACATAATGAGGTCTACAGTCAGATGTATAAAAGGAAAAAAGGAAAGGCGACAGGACTGGTCGCCGTGGAGCTCTGCTTTCTTATAATTATAAAAAAAAACAACAACGCATATGCACTCTTCTTAATTGTGCATATGCTTTTTTTACGATACAACGGAGGAGCACCTGTATTAGTTATTATTATGTCAGATGGTAATGACATGTTCAGTCTAACAAATTGTGGTCTGCACGTAAGATGCATACAATCCGAAGTATCATTGATGGATTAAGGTTCATATTCATAAATTTTCGCATAACAAATGCAGTATAGGAAGTCATAGAACATGACGAGAATGTATGCGTAATGGTCTTGATCCAAACAACGTATTAACTAGTGGTGCAATATCACATACTTCACAAAAACTTTCACGACAAAAGGGGTTAGTGCGGCCAGACGTAGATCATTCATATTTTGACATGGGGTTTCTTAGGGTTTCTTCTAGCGACATGTTAAAATCTTGTAAAATATTTCATAAACGTGCTCTGCAGAATGTTTAAAAAACGTTCAATTGAATAAATCTGGCCCCGGAGCTTTTCAAGGTGTTATTGAGGATTAATTTGCACATGACTTTATTGACTAAAATCATTACAATCAAATCTTGCGTAAAACATTTAAAATATTTCGACTCCTTCTTTGCAACAGTTTCCTTTTGTCTCCATTCCACTCATCAGACCCGTTCAGTCCCGTACTTTCTTGATATTGACGTTTATAGGTTTATAGAATGTTCTTTGTTGTTTTTTGTCGTTTTTTGTTGTTTTTTTTTTTGTTTTTTTTTGGGGGGGGGGGGGTTGGCCACTTCACCCTTCCTTGTGACTATTTATAGTTCTCTTGCACTTTCTTTCTTTCTCTTTTTTGTTTTGGTCTTTTAAAGTTCATTTTTTATAGCACCTTTACTTCTTTCGTCACCGAAGTTTTGTTATTCGGGTACACTTGTATAGTTTTCAATAGATTTTACGCAAAAGTTGATACATGTAATGAATATCGAGTCCACTGTGATGTCACTAACTTTGCTGGTGGAGTCCGGGTATTTCCTTTTTAAAGTGACATTGATTGAAGTCACCAGCGATTTCTAGTGCATCGGGGGCTTTTGTTTATAGGGTAGCAAGCGAGAAAATAGTACTTCAGTTGCTTTTGTTCTTGTTTGCCGTTGGTGGAATATAAATACCAGTGAAAAAATTATGTGGTGCATAGAAGTTTTAATCCGCTTTGTGCATGCCTTGCGCATTTCGAAACGATTTTAAAGGTTGGTATGTGCTCCTCTTTGGTTCCGGTACTCTGTCTCGAATCTGTTCGTACTTTCTCAGCATGCTTTGCCCACAGCAAGCGGCGGCTGCAGCGTCCGTGGAAACGGCCCGAGTTTGTGCTCTGTGATGAGAAGTCTCCGTGTGCTCTGACCCAGATGAGGTTTCGCAGAATCACAAACAGCTTCATGATATGACTCACGACAATTTTTTTTAAATAATATGTGTGTTAAGTTATGTAATGTTGCGGACCAAAAGCTTTGTTTTCCCTTTACTGACTGAGCACTTGTGCGATAGTTCCAAATGGCATTTAAACCTAGATTTATACCCTGATTCTAATGTACTAATGAATAAAGATCTATAATCTAGAAATTGATCTAGACCTATTGCATTTCTAGGTCTAAAATCTAGAACTTGCTCTTCTGCTTTTCAAGATAATAGCTCTAGGTCTAGAACGTAGTTTTAACCTCTATAAATATTCAGTCCCACAGTGCCAAAAAGCTATTCCTACAGTGCCCGCTTAGCCGCCTACACACATTGTTATGTCCTTTAGACTATCGGTCATACTAACCCCTAATATATAGTAAAAAGCATCATGTGATATATCATTGTTTTCGTGAATAAACAGGGATTTTAGATCCATTTATTATTTTTCTTATGTGTTGATTATTATGTGTCTTGAGTTGGAAAATAAGGAAGAAAATAAAATTTTCAGCGGATACCAGGACGACTGCATACAGCGCAGTTTTTGTCTTTTGCAGAATGCGCAATAAGATGGATATTTCCAGAATATCTGTGAAGCAAATTAGCTTGTGGCCTGAAAGAGGTTGCTGATTTCTGTGCCTCCTCTGGGGGCATTACAGAGACAGCCAAAGCCTCAAGCTAGCTAACAAGAGTTTTTTTGAAGGGGCGGAGGCTGCACGGCTTGTTCTGATTATTGCCCGGGGGCCTGTTTTTTCTGAATAAAACCAAGGCGTTTATTTGGCATAGTTCCAGCATCCAGTAAAACAGTTTCTTCCACCACTTATATGTTTTCCTGTTGAAGACATTATAGTAACCAGCCAGCTGGTCAGCCCTGTCGCAGCCATTCATCCTGTCGTTATACTCCAATACAGTGACTGGCTTGGTGGCTTCGCGGTGCCGACTTGCCCGCCTTTTCTCAATGGCAAGCGATGTGTTTGTGCTGACGAGAATGCATGGCTTCTTGGCTTTTTTGTCCTTGAAAGCCACACACAGAATTCTCTGCAGCTCATTGTAATACCAAGAGACTCCCATGTGTGACAGAGGGCTGGCTTTATCTAGTTCTGCTGTGTACGACGTTTCAGCACCAAAATAAACCAGAAGGTTTAGCACATACCCAGAGCGACTTTCTACTAATCCAAATACCTTTACATGGTACTTGGAAGGCTTACTGGGGTTGTACTGTGTGTATTTCCATCTACCAATCCAACCAACCACCATCTCATCCAGGGCTAGGTGCTGCTCTGGGTAGTATGCTGTCTGGAATTTCTCAATCAGCATGTTGACGAAAGGCTCTATTTTTGATTTCCCTTCATTTTCAGCTTCGCAGCAGTGGAGCAGCATGGTGTGAAAAATTGCCTGGAATCTGTTGTGTTGAAACATTTGGGAGTACCAGGGTGAATAACCCTTGTCTGAGGTGTCCCAACAGTCTCTAATTTGGGGTTTGGGATCAATGCCAATCTGCACTATTAGAGCCAGGAATTTGTACATTTCATACTGTGTAACTGGTTTGCAGTCCTGGTAAACAGAGTAACGCCTTGCTGGGGTGTTCATTGCAATTTTGTGCTTAGCAAAGTCATTGATGGAAGCTATCAGCGCATCCATGAGTTGTTCATCAAAAAGTTCTAGAAAGCAGTCTAGAGGGGTAGAATCTTGGTTCAGGACTGCATGAACCCCTGGACCTTTACTGGGGTTGAACCGAAAATTTTGAGGATACACTTGATCACCAGAGCGCACCTCCTTCCACTCACCTGATCTTATTTCGGCCTGAGAGCTTGATCTAGATTTAGATCTAGGGACTTCATGAATAATTCTAGAGCTAGAAGCTGAAGGCCTGCTTTCTTCCTCATCACTAAGATCTAGATCTACTTCTTCGATCCCTCTCTTCTTACTGGATCTAGATCTAACTGTACTAGATCTACTTCCCGAAGGTTCAGGTTGATCAACTACACTAGGACTAGATCTAGATCTATCATCACTGTCACTTTCACTGTTGAGGTGGTGATTGTATTCCTCATCACTAGAAAAGTCAATTCCACCACTAGAATCATCCATTATAGTATTCAAAAACTCCATGGCCTTTGCAGCTGACATTCGTTGAGCCTGCTGTGGTGGATCAGCCATATTGTTTACAGTAGTAACGATGATAAGTAGAATAAAGATAAACAAACGCACTTTGACACAACAATCTAAGTATTCAGTGGCGCATATCTATCTTTGAAAGAAGTGGGAAACATACTGAAACATTTGGTATCAAACATTGTTAGTTTCGTACTTTCTACTATGCTGCAGAGCTATGAAAATACCGAGCCGGTATCACCGGCTCATGGGAATGCTGTGTTTACTACTGAGCCGCTCTCACCGGCTCAGGGGACTGAATCAGTATGGTCTTTGGTCTAGGTTTTATATCTAAAATCATGTGCATTTTTAAAAAGAAACGTCCGGATCAGAATTAATGCGCTGTTTTCATGAAAAATAATACCATACAATATCAAACTGTTAGTGTGTAGATTAATAGACAGCATCATCATTGTCATCATCATCATTATCATTACCAGCAGCAACAGTAATAGAAGCAAAAAAGCAGTAAAAGAAGTATGATGAGTGTGTGTGAGTGTTTTTGTGAAATTTCAAGAAATACGGAGTTGGCTATCAGCAAGTTGTAATTGTAGAGATGCATCCGTCCGGACCTAGAAAGGAATCACGGAGATAAGAGTTTCGTATGTTGAAGTTCTAATTTTTGCTATAGATTAAGATCAAATTGGTCCGTTTATCTACTATTAATGACATATAGTTAATATGATTTTAAAGAGAAAACAAAGAAAAGAAAAATATAATTTAGAGCTAAATACATTAAAGCACTACAATCATGTAATAGTAAAGCGCACGTAGCAATCTACTGCCCTGGCATATAATTATTTGTATCTTTCTACCAGACTAAAAAGTCCAAAAATAGACACCCTCAATAGAATATGGCAAGACTTCAAGATACGCGGATTTATACCAACATGGAGTTCCTTCCCGTACAGCTACGAGGAAAATACTACCCAGAACGGCTGGCAGGCGCAGACCGTCAATACGAGGGATTTTAGGTCTCACGTACAGTCTGCTTACAAAATACCAAGGTCTCGGCAGCAGAGACGTGAGCAGCGGAAGGAAGAGATGATTCGCCTCTTCAGATCTGTACCGCCGGAAGTCTTACAGCAGCTGGCAACTGCCTTTCAAAAGGACTGCGACCTGTTTAACTACTCTTGTAATGTCACTCAGAGATTTTGGATAGAGCGCTCGTGAAATCATTGTTAAATCATTTGTCTTTAGATTTTATCGAATAGCACGAAGCTTTTTGATAAATCTTAAAAGCCTGAAAGCTTTGAGATATGGAAGTTTAAAAATAACATTGCACTTGGAACACTTCAGCACAAACCTAATTAAGTTAATGATAGTGCCTCAATCACGACATAATTAGGCTGATTGGTTTGTCACGGAGTGACATAAAGATGCGCCAACCCTGGTGCCATTGCTATCATCATCATCATCATCATCATCATCATCATCATCATCATCATCATCATCATCATCATCATCATCATCATCATCATCATCATCATCATCATCATCATCATCATCATCATCATCATCATCATCATCATCATCATCATCATCATCATCATCATCATCATCATCATCATCATCATCATCACCCTCACCATCATCACCATCACCACCACCACCACCACCACCACCACCACCACCACCACCACCACCATCATCATCATCATCATCATCATCATCATCATCATCATCATCATCATCATCATCATCATCATCATCATCATCATCATCATCATCATCATCATCATCATCATCATCATCATCATCATCATCATCATCATCATCATCATCACGATTATCATCATCTTTCTCATTAAACCACTATTGTCGTTATTATAACTATCTTCGTCTTATTCAAACGAGGCAATTTTTTATTGATAGAGTTTATATTTTGCATCTTCACTGAAATCACGAAGTTTATCACTTTTAAGATGTTCCTATTTAAGATTAATTTAGACTTAATACAAATGTATGTATTTCACAGTTTCACCATCAGTTGTGTTGATGTGATTTCGATTACATAATTTAAATATGTACTTTTAAAGATAGATTTTAGGTTATGGGGATTTTACTTTTTAAAAAAAGACCGTTAACTTCATTTTACCCTCCACATAATCTGCCGATTTCTATTTTTTGTCTATTAGACATTTCCACGATGATTGTTTTTATATTTACCGTTACAATATAAACATCTGAATACTACAAAATGAGAAATGCAAGGATGGCACTATGAATAAAATGGTCAAACAAACAAAAATCATACAAGTCGCCCTTTTGACTGAACTACCTTGTTTTCCAGTCCGTCATTATTTTCTGGGTTGTGATGTGCTATTTTCCTCTCTCCTTCCTCTTTTCCCTTTTATTTCTGTAGTCCGTTACCGATCCTGAATGCTATATGGACCTATTGCTTTTAAACAAATCCTTATAAAGCCCGTATAATCTGACCACGAACAACTGAAATAGATCTACGATTTTTTTTTAAACATTTGTGTCTAATGTATTTTGCCTAAACAAGAGATTATATCAAGCTGGATTTCCTCACACAAGCTGCTTAATTGAAGCGACCTGAAGCACTATATCATTAGCGATGGACTGCATAGAGAAATTAGTTTTAGGCAATTAATTTCTATTGAGGTTCATCTTCCCCTAAACTCATTTCAGTTTGCGAGGCGCAGAAGATCCTTGACAGAATGTATAAGCATTTTGAAAAAGCTATGCTAATTATTTTTTTTGCAGATTACCCAACCTATGATTGTTAAACTTTGAAAATGGATTATTAACATGCTGGCTACAATATCACAGTTCGCAACATTTTCTCAACAATGCTTTAAATACAGCTGCGCCACAAAGATGTGCTTTGTCTGCAGTACTGTTTATGCTAACAATTTTACACCACTGTTTGATTTAAAAATGTGCTTTTTATTTAGATTTGATTTAATTTCGCAGGCAATACCAACATCGGCGGTGTTATATAAAACGAGTGAAGCTACTATTTTAAACGTATTTCTCTCTTTACCAAATGGCGTGAGGACAACTATCTGCTATCGAATCAGTAAGACAAGGGGGATATTTATTGATTTTAGTACACAGAAGAGTCCCAATGCACCACTGATAGCAATCAAAGATTGGGTGGTAGAAAAGTCCCTTCCTGTAAGAATATGGGTACAACTTTGACAAAGAGTCTCTTCAAATACGACACCCAGGAAAAACTGTTTGTATAAAAGCAACACAAAGATTTACTTTTCTAGAATACTAAAATCAATGAAAGTCCAAATCTACTTGCATCATAATATATACATATATATAGAAGTGCACACAAGTATACATAAACGCACACTCACACCGACATTTACTCAAAGGTTCTTCAAACAATTCATTAAAGGCACATAACTAAACGTTTACATTGCAAAAAAAAAAAAATAATAATCAAAACATTATTTAAATAAATTATGCGGAATAGTAGCTGTGTTACAGATCTGTAGTAATAGTGTGTTCTTATTATGTATGCGTGTTCAATATTTGGCCAACATTCTTGCAGTTGATGGTATGAAAGAATTTCTTCGTCTTTCTGTTCTTGTTTGTATTGTTAAAAATCGTCCTGATCTTCCCGATACTATATATTCTTTTTTGAGTGGGTGTGTTGTGTCTTTAAGTATTTGGTTTGCCTTTTTAGCTGACATTTTTACACAGATGTCATCTAATCTTTTTATTACTTTATTTATTTTTTGTTTGTCTGTAGATGCTATGTTCCCACCCCAACAATTTATACCAAAGGTAATAACGCTTTCAATGATTGATCTGTAAAATGTCTTAAGATATCATTGCTTACGTGGAAAGTCTTAAGTTTTTTCAGTAGAAACAATCTTTTGTGTATCTTTTTAGAAAGAAGTTCGATGTGTTTATGCCAGTTGAGTTTATTATCAATAATAAGGCCAAGATATTTATAGCTATCTACAATCTCAACGATTTCACCCTGTAATTCCAATTCAGTTATAGGATTACATAATCTGTCGATTTCTATTTTTTGTCTATTAGACATTTCCACGATGATTGTTTTTATATTTGCCGTTAGAATATAAACATCTGAATACTACAAAATGAGAAATGCAAGGGTGGCACTATGAATAAAATGATCAAACAAACAAAAATCATACAAGTCGCCCTTTTGACTGAACTACCTTGTTTTTCAGTCCGTCATAATTGTCTGGGTTGTGATATGCTATTTTTCTCTCTCCTCCCTCTTTTCCCTTTTATTTCTATAGTCCGTTACCGATCCTGAATGCTATATGGACCTATTGCTTTTAAACAAATCCTTATAAAGCCCGTATAAAACCAGAGTGAAAGAGATTTCTAATTCTATTACTTTTTTACAGAAATAAATCTGACCACGAACAACTGAAATAGATCTACGATTTTTTTTTAAACATTTGTGTCTAATGTATTTTGCCTAAACAAGAGATTATATCAAGCTGGATTTCCTCACACAAGCTGCTTAATTGAAGAGACCTGAAGCACTATATCATTAGCGATGGAGTGCATAGAGAAATTAGTTTTAGGCAATTAATTTCTATTGAGGTTCATCTTCCCCTAAACTCATTTCAGTTTGCGAGGCGCAGAAGATCATTGACAGAATGTATAAGCATTTTGAAAAAGATATGCTAATTATTTTTATTGCAGATTACCCAACCTATGATTGTTAAACTTTGAAAATGGATTATTAACATACTGGCTACAATATCACAGTTCGCAACATTTTCTCAACAATGCTTTAAATACAGCTGCGCCAGAAAGACGTGCTTTGTCTGCAGTACTGTTTATGCTAACAATTTTACACCACTGTTTGATTTAAAAATGTGCTTTTTATTTAGATTTGATTTAATTTCGCAGGCAATACCAACATCGGCGGTGTTATATAAAACGAGTGAAGCTACTATTTTAAACGTATTTCTCTCTTTACCAAATGGCGTGAGGACAACTATCTGCTATCGAATGTCAGTAAGACAAGGAAGATATTTATTGATTTTAGTACACAGAAGAGTCCCAATGCACCACTGATAGTAACCAAAGATTGGGTGGTAGAAAAGTCCCTTCCTGTAAGAATATGGGTACAACTTTGACAAAGAGTCTCTTCAAATACGACACCCAGGAAAAACTGTTTGTATAAAAGCAACACAAAGATTTACTTTTCTAGAATACTAAAATCAATGAAAGTCCAAATCTACTTGACCAACATTGTCCAAAATGCCTAATTCAAAATGTCTTAAGATATCATTGCTTACGTGGAAAGTCTTAAGTTTTTTCAATAGAAGTTTCAATAGAAACAATCTTTTGTGTATCTTTTTAGAAAGAAGTTCGATGTGTTTATGCCAGTTGAGTTTGTTATCAATAGTTAAGCCAAGATATTTACAGATATCTACAATCTAAACGATTTCACCCTGTCTGTGATTCCAATTCATTTATAGGATTTTTTATAATTCTAAAATCAATAACAATTTCTTTGGTTTTCTTTACATTCAATGGTAAAAAGTTGTCTGTACACCATCTCACAAAGTTCTGTATTTCATCCAAGTAGTTACTTTCGGTATGTTTACTTTGATAATCATTTGTGTAGATGGTATAAAGGGATGTCGATAGAACACAGCCCTGAGGTGCTCCTGTGTTGATAGTTTTTTTTTTACCAGACACGATGTTGTTTATTTTGACATATTGTTCCCTCTCCGTTAAAATATCGAGTATCCATGATGTTATCTGTGGATTAACATTCAAACTCAACAGTTTTTTCAATCATAAGATGTGGTTGGATACAATTAAATGCAGAGGAGAAATCCAAAAACAGCACTCTGGCATACGATCTCTGAAGTTCAAGGTGTTTCAATACATTATTTAGAAATAAAAGTGCCGCATCTTCAGATCCACGTGCGCCGACTTTACACGGTCAACAGTAATAACTTCTTCTGTTCACCAACCAATTTTTTTGGCCTGGAGTGACGACTCGGCAAGCTGCTACGCGTTATAATTATTATTTAAAATAATAAGTGAAGATAACTCTTTTGGTAAATAATTAGTATTAAAATAGGAATTGCACCCCTTTTGAATATATTTGCCTCTCATAATGAAGGGCAAGTTACTGGGATTAAGAAGAGTTTTTGTTGACGATGAAATTCTGTGCCGAATGGACTGAAAGTGGCATACATTGATAGAATGGACTTGAAGCTTCAATTGCATGTAAATAAAGTTATTAGAATTTCAAAGAAACTCGAGTTTTTCTTAATTGTAAGTATCTTTGCGATGCCTAGAGTTGGCCAACCGTGTTGCAATACCGGCATGGAAGAGAGGGGGAAGGATTTTTGAAAAAGTGATTGAAAAATATCATTGAATGAGGTTTAAGGGTTTGCGTGAGTAATCTCTCCTGGTGCGATCAACGGATCTGCGGTTGAGACAATCAGGTCTTCCTTGGGTACGGTTATGACTAATATGAGCCCCAATAGAACCCAGGGGAGCTCATCTGTCCACTTCGGATCGTGAATACGAGCTTCAAAGACTTTTAAAAGTCATGCGGAAACGTTCCACCGTGCTGTTTGATTGTAGGAGGTATGCAGTGGTTCTGTAGACACAGATTAGTTATCTCATTTCAGAGAGCAGGTGTAAATTGAGGTCCTCTGTCTGAGGGCATATCTTGCGGAACAACAAAACGTAATACGCAGTGTCTAATACGAGCTTGTGTGCGTTCCATACTGGGTGTTTGGACCAGAGTTATAGCCTCCGGCCATACATAAGAGGACATAAGAGGACCAGCCTCGTAGTAATAGAATGAACTAGCAAAGTATCTATCATGTCTTGCCTTCATCCTGAGCTTTTGTCTTCTGTTAACACTACCTGTCGCCGTATAGGATATCCCAGGGGAACCTAGGAGGCGTTAAACCCGGAGAGAGGGAGAGAACAAAAAGAATAGATTAGCATTTTATCTGTATACCTACTTTTTTTAACAAACGTCTTTGAGAACTAGAGGGCCCATATGTTAGACAACAAAAACAACAATACAGATACAATCTCATGTTATTTACAAATACCACTAGCGATTGTTGAATTATATAAGTTTATTGTACATGTAAAAAGAAGCATGGGGTCTTCTCAATAATTTTCACCGAAAAAAAAATTAAGGTTAGACATTTTATTTAAATTTTAGAGCGAAATGGGAGTTTAAAATTTTTGAGTTTTCCATGCGCCTCTCTCTCTCATTCTCCCCCCCCTCTCTCTCTCTTTCTCTCTTTTCCCTTCTCTCTTTCTTAAAGGGGTTCCTTAATGCAACAATGTTTGAATAAATTAATCCTTTATCTAACAAGTTTTGAGATTAGAATTAGGACAGAGATTTATTTGGTCCCACAAAAGGACTAAAGCGCTTAAATGTAACGATATGTCAGAACCATTTAGGTGCGTGCATGTCATAAAAAGATGATGAGATGTATGTATGTAGTAATGTTGTTATTAATTTTCGACAGTCTTTCTTGTGTCACTGATGGAATACTTGTTTGATCCAACGAGGTTAAATAGATGTACAAAGACTTGACTGTACATCATTTCTCATACTAAAAGCAGTGGTTTACAATCGCCTTAAATGCGTATTACATTTAATTGTAAAGTCCATAGTGTGTGCTATATTGGTTCCTCCAATCGGTTGTGTATTCTAATGTCCAAATAATTTCAATAAAATACCACTAGTAAAGTTTTCCTTAAATGTGACACTAAGATGGTTTTTGCATGTGCATGTGACAAATTTTAACCTATTAAAAAAGAAGGTCTCTAAAGTGTCATTTTTAGCTGAACAGTGTCTTCAAAATATTATTGCTATGACTGTCTCCAAAGTGTCAACCCTCTACAACGACAATTGACACTTTGATCAAGATGTCATATCTGTTACCAGGTCCTGTTACAGCCTTAAACGCAACCATGTCTCTAAATCAACACCATTGTTGCTTATAAAGACGACAATCTCTTGTAACGTACACCAATTTCGTTCGTAACGGTCACAATGTCTTTTTTTTTATTACCACTGCACGTTCAATGAACGACAATGTTATCACGGTTATAGTAGAGTTTTCATGCGACAATGTCTTTCCAGCGTCACCTTAAAAGACGGATGTTTTCACAGGAACATAACGGTGTCTATTAGAGGGCCACGATGTCACCGATATGCTGACTCTGGAGTTGCACTTTCATCTCGATCACGGTGTACAGGGCTAGAGACACGACCAAGCTGCCTGCCAAAATAAAAACTTTTGTCTGCACACACAGGAAGTAGCTGTAGCCAAAAGCCACTGCGCAACCGCCAGCGTGAAACATCCGGTATGAAGCAAAAGCTGCTTCCTGTTTGTGGCTGAACAGAACTCCAAAAAGCGCTGAGGACAAGCAAAAATAAATAAATTAGCAAATAGGTTTAAGTAACAATACGAGTAAAACAATCAAGAATAATACAAAACAAAACCTAAAGCGAGAAAAGGTACAGACAAAGCAGGGCTCTCAATACATTGGAAAAACCAAACCGAAATCAATAGCACTGGTAACGGTAAAAAAAAAAAATCAACGATTCAACGTCTTTTTATCGCAATAAATTCACTGTTTTTTTTCAGTTTCCAATCAGAGAAGAGAGAGAGAGAGAGAGAGAGAGAGAGAGAGAGAGAGAGAGAGAAAGGAGATATAATGAGATAGGAGAGACAGACAAAGGGGTTGAAAAAGGAAATTAGTCGACAAACAGAGGGAGAGACAGGGATATAGATTCACTGTATGAACATAATCAGGAGTGATCGCGAGGGGTGGGATAAAACAACCAACCCTATATCGCACTTACTATAAGTTTGCGTCTGCCAGATAGCATCACAAAGGCCCATACATGCCGACACAACGTAAAAGTTTGGCACGTCCTGCTTCACGGGCCGCCACAGGCAGAGCACGATCAGGAGGCCGCCATTAAACGTCGCGCCGGCCGCCATGAAAGCGAACCTGGCACGTAAAAAAAGGAGTTCGTAAATTAACTGTGGTAAATATATTTATATATCTATTGCAATCCATTTTCGTTTTCCTTTTTCCTTATCATTAAATAATAATGAAAATGTTTACTTGATTGGATGTTTTCAATCGCCAACACCCACGATATAGTCTCTTCATAGATAGATATTTTAGAAAGTGGTTTTAACGATATCATTAAGTGAATTATAACGAAGATAAATATTTCAGGAACCATTATTATAAATTTGAATTATCTGAACAGGCAGTCTATTTCCAGATACAAGCATTAAAATTACATAGTTATGTTTTTCGTTGTTTTTGTTATGCTTGTTTTTTTAAGGCAGCATAAAAAGCCTTCGTTGTTGAGAATTGGCATATTAGGAAACGAATGGCAAAGCTAAAGAAGCATACAGCATTACTGAATAATTAGTAGGAGGAAATTGTATTTAAGAGAACTACGCACGAGACATCACAAGCTTCAGGTAGATAGACAGAATGATGGATAGATAAATAGATGGATAACAAACAGAGAGAGAGAGAGAGAGAGAGAGAGAGAGAGAGAGAGAGAGGGGATATAAACGGAGAGGAAGAAGAATAAAGAGATAGAAAGACAGGCAGACAGACAATCATGCAGAGAGAGAGAGAAAGGGCGACATAGATTTGGAGAATTGGAAAGAAAAACAGGGAGAGAGATGGTGAGAAAGAAGTAAAGAAGAGAATGAGAGTTAGATAAGGCAGGAGAGTCAGAGAGGGGAATAAAGAATACAGAGAGATGATGGTGAGGCGTCTGCGTGGAAAAACAGTGAACAGCCGAGAGAGAGAGAGAGAGAGAGAGAGAGAGAGAGAGAGAGAGAGAGTGAGAGAGAGAGAGTGTGTGTGAGGGGGGGGAGAGTGTGAGAGATATGAACACCTACCTCTTAATGTGCCGGGAGATACAGCCTATGGCGATGGAGCTGATTGCGCTCACTGTGCCGAAACAGATGAGGATGGGACCAATGTTGTGCAGACCCATAGCGCAGTTCACATAAGCCTGGTTGGGTCAAACGAAAGGAGAAGGTCAAGTATGTGAGAGCGTATCATAACACTTTACTTACCAATTCTTTGGAAAGATAAAGAAGCAGTTAATGCAGATGCCACAATGTTACCTAGCAGCTCAGTGACATCAATACCAAAAAGAAGAAGAAAAAAAAACCTAACAGAAGAAGCAAACAAAAAACAAAGAACAAAATTAAAGTTAAACCACAAAATAAAAACCTATATAAACCGCAAAACAAAATGGCAACAAAACCAACATAACACAAACATAACATCATCAAGCTATAGTGACTGTTCAAACAATAACGCTCATTTAAAACATAACAAATGTGGGATTTATGTAAATCTAAAAGCTCTCTATTTATCATGTTTAAGTTTCATACGCAGAGCAGGTCAAAACACTGATCCTTTACTCTATAGATTCAAATCAAATCTTTTAAAATAATTATTACATTCTGATCTTAACTGCTGAGTGCTCAGTCTGCAGAGTTGGGAACAGGACCAGTAGGTTCCTACTTCCAGCGGAACAGGAACAAAGGCATTATAATGGTTCCTCTATACCATATTTGTCATTGTATTGGACCTGTACTTTCATAAATAATCAGGTCTAGTTTCTTTACAATTGCTCGTCTTTTTTTATAGGCTTTTGCAAATAAAACTCGAGGTTGAGTGTGACTGCAACTGAGATTTTCTGGAGACTTCTATGTGTTAGCTGGAGAGAGTAATTAAGCAAATCATTTCATAATTCACGTTGATATAGCATTTTATTTGCATATTTTCTTCGAAGACGCAAAATTGAAGGTCATGAATCCATGCAACAGTTGAAATTCAATCTTTAATGTCTCCATCAGATTGAAGTACATGCTGCTGATCAAAATGGTCGCTGATCCTCTGGATGTTGTTGAAGAAGTCTGACTAGCCTTCAGCAACTTCTTGTGGGTCTGTGTGTGATGGTAGACTGTATTTGCCTGTGCTGTGATCCATAATGTCACTGTCTATTCTGAACAGCTATTTACACTCACTGACTTATGTCTGAAATATATTCTCAACAATGTGTTTCCTTTTGACTTTTTTGCGATTCTAGATCTAATATCAAATTCAGAACCTTTAGTTTGTGATTCCTACCAGTTCCACCGCACTACCACGGGGGGCGAACTGGTTCATGTGGTAGAGCGTTGGTCTTCAGATCAGGATGCCCGCGGATCCAATCCCACGATCGGCAGATTTTATTTGTTCGATATTCATCCCCTGTACCTGGTTGGATCGGTGTCAGTATAATGTGACTGGCTGAAACAAGAGTCATGGTATCCCCACCCTGTCTTGTGTGTGGCAGCACATAAAATGGTCAGACATGTATATGTCTGCAAAATTTAAAAATTTAGTACTCGGATAGCTGTCAACTCGTTGGCGTTCATGTTAGGCCAGTCCCATTTCATCATTATACCATCTAGTGTTGGATCGCCGGTGGATTTGACTTTTTCAGCGAAAGCCTGTCTAATGTCTTTGGAAGAGCGTCATTGATAATCTCACATTTTCCTTAACATACACTACCATAGCAACCTTATCTTTAAGGCAAACTTCAGTGATGAATATGTGCCTACCTTTTTGGTATTACGGGGCTCAACATTAGATCTACGGCTGAATGGCCTTGGCTTGGGAGGTGATAATAAAAAATAACATAAAAAAATAATATTTATATATACTGTTTTTATCTACCTTCACATAGGAGTTTGACTCATCCTTCAATTGTTCATTACTAAATCAATAGTCTGATCTTTCATTGGAGTAGGTCCAACGATAAGCTGTCTCAAATTTGTTGTATTTAGAGGGCACCAGCGGTAGTCTGGTTCTGGCCTTACCAAAGTAGACCACATTATGTCTTAACTCACGCGGATGTCTGCTGTTCATTTCTTATCGTCTTTCTAAGTTCTGTCCACCCCACCCCAGCTGAGGAAAACCCTCTCTGTTGCGGTGGTGGTATCCACATCAGCCGCTCGGAGTAGCCTGCTGCTCGTTTATTTCGCTTTAAAATCTCTAGTTGCCGCGGCCACAGCTCAAATCTCAGCCACTTGGAAAGACACGCTGTGAGGATTCCCGCTAAGATGACGGCCACCCTTAGTGCTGCTCGCCTTGTAAAGCGTAAGCCACTTAGTCGGCACGCGAGCTGCGACGGACTTAAGAGATCACTTTTAATCTAGAGTTAAAGTAATCAGAGCCACCTCCGATAGACAAGATGTGGCAGGTAAGAAAAAGGCGTCGAGAAACTCAACGCCGTCAAATCTCCTCGAGCACAACATGGATCTTCGTATTGTATGAGCAGTTTTTGGTTTCTGCTCATTATACTTTGAGACATCCTTTTCTGATTTTTAAATTTCTGTTGGACACGGAAAAAATGCAGTCGAAAATCCCATTTGTCAAGACAATAAGCACGAAACGGTAAATCTCATGCTCGGGATGAGCGGTGTCAGTTTTAGTTTTTGTTCCTTTCACTTTTAACAACTGCCGATTTCGATTATAATTGCCGATACCAGCTTTTAAATGTCAAAATTTTTTGGTTTCTGCTCATTTTAAATTACGTAATTTTATTTTTGGCATTCTGTGGAATCCAGTAACAATCTCATCTGTCAAAACAATTAGAGATACATCAGCATCATACTCGTAGTAGTAAGGAAAACAAACATACGCACTCTACAGTTTATTGGTTTTTAAGAGTCAAAACATTTGTGCGTTAATTGAAGTTAGTCTGTACAGTATGTATGAAAGAGACATCAATTTTGTACCACGGCTGATGTAAATAGAAATAGATTACTTTTTTCACTCGTGGCTTCGCTGAGTCCAATGGCATATGGTGATTTCCGCATACATTTCGTTTTCTCAATTTAACGAATTAACAACCCTGATCAATCGCCCCTATTTTTTTCAGTCTGACCTTTATAACTACACTAGTTGATGGCCCGCGAACTCGCAGGATTAAAAGTTTAAATCAAGACTAATTCTATGACAAACAGTGCCACCTACCCTAAAACAGTATAACCCTGCCGGTAACATACAGTATACCACTGCCGGTAACATGTCCTCATTTACACCAAGTGATGACAATGCGAAAAATGTGAATGTTATTTCGAAAACATCTAGATTATGCAGTATCCCCCACAAAGAGCTGGTTCCGATAAAGTTTGCAAGGGTCGTAAATTTACTTGACCATAACTGAATTGAAGCGGGGATCCCACAATGAGCACTAATTTTTTTTATATATATAGATGTATATAATGGCATGTATAATCAAAACTTGCCAAAGATAAGATGGATAAATGTAATCTCATTGTTTTTGCATATATATATCAGATGCATCAAAAATATTATGTCTGCTGATTAGTGGTAATGATGTGTGGTAAAAAAACGCACAACAGTTCATAATGACCATCTTGTTTAATGATAACTGACAAAAAAATTTTCATAGCTTTCAAATCTACTAAATATAGAAAAAAAGTGTTAGGAACATTTCAATCAAGCGAACATTATCCTATGAGGTCAATTAGATTCCTGGTTTGGGTTGCCTCACCATACTCAGATTAATGCAGCTTTGGTGGTGTTTGGAGGATATCGAAACGCGATTATTATTTTTGATAGGTGCTGTTGAGCTAACATCGTTTAATAATATTGACCAACCTTAAGATCTTTAGAATCTAAAATGGTTTTTAAGAAGAAATACACCATGCAGTGAAAACCTTATAGGACATGATTGTAATTACTTTTTGGTGTGTTTTCTTTTCTTTTGTGGTTAATAGCTATGTCGTATCATTTTTTGTTGTTGACATTTTTATAGGTCAAAGAAAACGTAACACCATGATGTTCGTCGTAGAAAACCATTGCGTTCTTAGAATATGCTTAATAATCCACTTGTTTTATAAATCGCAAACGCATCCGTACATAACAGTGCAGTGTGCGCGTATAAATGTGCGCGTTAATTTAATATTTTCAAGTCAAAAAATATTTATTACGTCGGTCAAACTCGTTTCTGTCCCAAATTCCACTTTCATGTTATTGGTGCATTTAATAGTCCAGTGGATAAGAATTTCTACTCAGTTTACAAATCAAAATGCTCAAATCAGATGATGAGAAAATTGGAATAAATTTAAAGATTATACCAACGTAATTCAATGCGTCTTAACTAAAGCATTGTACATTTCTGTAGAATTTCTGTCCCTCCGCTTCTTTACCATATATTATTATTATTATTATTATTATTATTATTATTATTATTATTATTATTATTATTATTATTATTATTATTATTATTATTATTATTATT
>RQTK01001626.1:51633-62366 GCA_003991915.1 Elysia chlorotica
AGTAGTAGTAGTAGTAGTAGTAGTAGTAGTAGTAGTAGTAGTAGTAGTAGTAGTAGTAGTAGTAGTAGTTGTAGTAGTAGTAGTGATAGGTTAGAAGGAACAGCCACAAACCTAGGTCTAGCTTGAGACTAACATCTAAGAGAAGTAGAAAAATACACATTTAGACGGACGACATGGAAGGGGCGTCAAACCCGGAATGAGGGAGAAATAATTCAGGTCTCATTCCCCCACCCCCTCTCTCTCTCACTCTTTCTGTCCCACCTCCCTCTCTCTCTCTTTCGCTTTCTCTCTTTAGAGCACTTATAACCCACCTCAAAATCGCTGAACACTCCGAACCAAACCTGTTAAAATAACTGAACATGACTTCTAACCCATCTTGGTGAAATCATGGAACACGACTACTATCCATCTCAGAGAAAATACTGAACCTGACTGCCATCTTATTAAAATCACTGAACATGACTCCTAACCCATCTTAGAGGAAATACTGAACATGACTCCTAACCCATCTTAGAGGAAATACTGAACATGAGTCCTATTCCATCTTACTAAAACCACTAAACATTACTCTAACCCACCCCTGTTGCCGTATAGGATCCATCTGAGAAACCTCTTTAATGAAATCGCTGAACATGACTCCAAACCCTATTTTATTGAAATCGCTGAACATGAGTCGTAACCCACCTTAGTGAAATCGCTGAACATGAGTCGTAACCCACCTTAGTAAATCGCTGAACATGAGTCGTAACCCACCTTAGTGAAATCGCTGAACATGAGTCGTAACCCACCTTAGTAAATCGCTGAACATGAGTCGTAACCCACCTTAGTGAAATCGCTGAACATGAGTCGTAACCCACCTTAGTGAAATCGCTGAACATGAATCCCTGCTCCAGACCTAGGAACAGCACCATAGGCATGAGCAGCAGACACTTGGTGTCTTTAAGCATGCGTGCCGTAGCGAGGCTGAGCTCTAGTGACGTCTGTGAGAACTCCGGATCCGCCTCCGTCTTGCCTTTGTGGATCTGGTCCAGGAGAGTAACTACGATGACGGCCGCCAGGAGGACGCAGCCCAGATATGTGGCCAGGAGCAAGTGCTTGGTCGTGTCCGACACGCTGGCCGCAACACCTTCAAAGTCAGGCTTGTTCATTGAGTCGTTAAGGTAAAATGTCGAAGTCAAGAAAAAGTGGCCCTGGTTGCATTTTTCCGCCCCGCAGTTGGATACGTACGGGATGTGTGTGTGGTCAGCGGAGGAAAAGATGTTGGGCGGCGACACTTGGGAGGACTCAGCGGCTATGGAAGAAGAGAAAAGCGGGGAGGGTACGGAAGAGACCAGTTTGGAGGTTGCAGACGCCGCCGCTGCAGACTTAAACGAGAAGGATAATGCCTGGGTGCCCATGAAACCTGAGGCAGCTGTGTTTACCTCTCTCAATACTGTATCGTTGGGTGATGTCATTTCACTGTCGGTAAGAGTCATCTCCTCTTGTTGGATCCAACTAGAGTCATCAATGGTGAGCGCCGCACTGGTCGTTGCAGACGACAACAACGTCTGGTTCGCACCGAGCCCTAGGGAGAAAGACACACCAGCGTCGTCAATTTCACTACCAGCGGTCTCGTTCCGCGCCAAAATCAGGGTAGATATAAGATTACCCCAGATCTGGCTGCAGCGGAAAAACCCAAAAAAGACACCCATGAACTGGTTGATGACATCCTCGGACTCGAACACGATCCGCCTGTGCTGGGCGTAGGTAAGCGCCAGAGTGGTCACGTAGGTAGCCTGCGCGCTCCACATTGGGCCGGCCAGGGCACCTAGCAGTACGCTCAGCGGCAGGATGAGAGCGCGCTGTGGGTAGAATGACGCAGCGAAGTAGCCGGCGTAAGTAGAAAACGCGATGACCACGGTCCACTTGGTGGTCAGTCTATTGATAAGCCAGGGAGCAGCCAGGCAGGAGATGACGGTGGTCCCGTAGACCACGGCCAATGAAGTTACGCCCAGGCCGCCCGCCGGGTGCAATGTACTCTGGAGGCTCTGGCAGGGTGATAGAAAAACTTAAGAGTTAATCAGGAAAATCTATGCAATCATTAAAGGAAACATGTGCTTATTTAGAGAAGACCTTAAAGGTTTGTTGCAGGGAGTTGAGTTAGTTGGCGATGAGTTGAGTTATTTGCTTGACATTCAACGTTAGGGTAATAGGCGGACCTGTGAACGGACCCTAAGACAGACGTCACACGAAACGGGACCCATAGACCTGGACTACTGTCCCTGCCGGTAATCAACCCAACCAGTAGGGCTCAAAATTGGACAAAGAAATTTATGACCGATAGCGGGTTTCGAACCGCGGCGGGAGATCAACACCCTGCCACTTAAACCAGTTCGTCCCCACCCACCCCCCGCTTGCAGAGAGATAGTGGGTGAAATAGCATGGATAGCATTCAAAAATATATTTTAGAAAATACATATTATTATTTTAAAAAAAGAAGCATGTTTTTCCAACACGTAACTTCAACGAAAGATGAAGAAGAGGAAGTAGGAGAGAAGAAGAAGAATTTTATGTGCTGCCACACACAAGGCAGGGCGGGGATGACATGAATATTGTCTCTTCAGGTCACATAATACTGACACCGATCCAAACAGTAGGGAGCGAAGTCGCCAAACCTTTTGCGTCGGAAGCCGATGTTCTACCCCAGGGCCATCGCGCCTCCAAGAAGAAGAAGAAGAAGAAGAAGAAGAAGAAGAAGAAGAAGAAGAAGAAGAAGAAGAAGAAGAAGAAGAAGAAGAAGAAGAAGAAGAAGAAGAAGAAGAAGAAGAAGAAGAAGAAGAAGAAAGAAAAATGAAGGAGGAAAAAAGAAGAGGAAGATGAAGACGGAGGAGGAGGCGGAGGAAGAGGAGGAAAAGGAGGAGGTGAAAAAAGAAGCGGAGAGAGATGAGATACAAGTAAACATGAAGATAGACAGATGTACAGACAGACAGACACATAGACAGATAGACAGAAATGTATATACAGATACAGAGAGAGAAAACTTAAAATGTGAAGTGAAAGAGGTTGCTTGTTCAATCTGGTGAGCATCTGTTTAACACTTGCATAGCATTAAGACAAGAGTGCTATTACAGCACCAGTAAAATCTATAGCTCGGTAATGACATAATATGTCGCTGCCTTTAAAAAGGGATGGAGAGAAAGTTAAAAAGAGAGACAGAGAGAGAGAGAGAGAGAGAGAGAGAGAGAGAGAGAGAGAGAGAGAGAGAGAGAGAGAAAGAGAGGGAGGTGACGGTGAGATATAGACCAGAAGTTTACGAGGAAAAAAGTTACACCTGTAAGACTCGAAAGAGAAAAAAGGCGAGTAAGATAGAGACATGTTGGTAAAAGAGAAAGTTTGAGTAGACAGTTTGAGACATATTATCACTGTCTTCCTCCCTGATTTTTTTTTATCACGGAACTATTACGTGAAAACAGCAGTAAGGTGACTTTGTTTAAACAGCTTCAAACAGACGAGAACACCAATAAAGGTCAAACCAAGACATAGTCAAGTTAGGAAATGGTCATTTCTTCCCTGTGTCGTATTATTTTTTGTTTCTGCCTCTAAAAACAATTACTGATCAAGAGACTTTTTTTCGAAGGGGGAATAACTCTTTGATCGACTCTGTGGGTGTTGCCGAACTCCATGACGCAAGACACAACACGTTTCTCACCAACAATTCACCGTGATGATTCTGTAATTTGATTTTCCTGATATCATTTGATTATAAAAACAGTGGTATGTGAAATTATTTAGATAACGAAAATAAATTTTAAAGAGCATTCGTCTCAATCAAATAAAAAATAAGCAGTCCTTCAGTACAAAAAACACTTCATTGTTATTGATTTTATTCTCAACCTCTAAAAGTTGGAACGCATGCAGAGCCCTGGCTATGTTTTCGCAAACTTAATTGTTAATTGTATCCATCCCTTTACAGAGACAGCGCCAGTAGCTGAGTCGGCTTGAGCTCTGGACCAATGGTCAATGTTCGTATGTCAGCTGTTGGTATTTCCCGGCAAACGGTTACCTTTTCTTCGATACACTTCCACAATTAAGTTTCAAAAGATTCCATAGGAAAAAGGGATGTTTTGTGAATTGTGTGTTTAAATATTTTATTAATATTTGTTTCTAGATACACTTGATACTGTATAGAACCATAGTAATAAATGAAATGTTTTTCTTAAAAAAAAGTAATATGTAACCATGTTGGTTTACTATAAGAATATAACGATATGTCCACGTCGCATCTTCCCTCAATAGCGCATAAATAAAGATCTCAGTGAAGGAAGTTAAACTTGTATTTGTTTGGAAGATCTTCCATGTCTTTTTAACTTGGTTGCACTTGGACCCTACTCTAGGATCCAGTGGATAAGTGTCACGATCAGAGTTAAGCGTTTAATATCAGGAATGAAGTGATTAAGGTTAACACAACATTTTCGCTACTTAGTATAAAGATATTAGTTCCTTTAGCTACTAAAAGCTTTCTTAAAAACCTTCTCGGTGGATAGTTATAAGCACTTTTATCACATGAGCGTATTATCTTTGTGACGACTTGAGTTTTCGTACCCTTCAGCATCTAGACATTATTTCTTGATAAGTGTATGAACTTACGGGTGACAGGATATTAATTTTGTTTAGTAGTTTACTTTTCTAATCGAATTCTTTTGTACTACATTGTAACTTGTATTACTTACTTGTTGGTCTAATTTAGCTGGGTGGTTTGGTTGCTGTCCAACTACATGTATACCTGTTTATGTGTGCGTATACTTGTGTATGTATATATTCGTTTATGTGTGTGTATACTTGCGAATGTGTTTATTTGCTGTTTCAGTTGGTGTTCACTCACCCCACATATGGAAGAGTGGACAAATATACATGTATTATGATTTTGTTTTATTGGTTATTTCATTTCCGTGCTTCTCGTTAGCTGCTAGTCAAAAGTTTGATAGTTACGTATGAGGGTTTGACCCCTGCGTTTATGTTTTGTTACAACTACTTAGGCGCAGGGAAATGGACTTCTTTGATCGAGGTCATTTCCCCAGATTTAGACCGTTCTGATCAACCCTGGGTTCCCAGAATTTTTTACTTGGGATTTCTCTGTTAGCTAGGGAACTTCTTTGTGAGGGGAACCTGTCGACTGGCAGTGATATTTTTATCCGAGGATCTTTGTTTTTCTCCGTCCAGCAGAAGCCCTGCCCGATTTGACCACGATTGTCTCTAGTCTTATTGAAGTCCTTATTTTCAGATTGTACCCATTGGGAATTATTTTATTCATGTATAATTTCACTATTTGGATAATTGAGACGTGGAATTGTTAAATTACCAAGTACCTCACTGTATTGTTCATTATTTGCTGCACTAAGTCGCTTGACTTATGTTAGGTATTAAAAGAATTGTAAGATAAAGTTAGTACTAAATGTTGAAGTTGGTGCAACAGTTCGAAGACTTGCTTAGTCGATAGACTAGAAGTGGAGTTTTGTACTAAATTTATTTGATATACAAAGTGTTAGTTCTTGGTGAACGCTGTAAACTAAGAGTTGATTTGTCTCAAGAGGTCTTTTAATATTTAAACGTCAATACATAACAGATTTGCATTTTCTATTCATTTTTGTAACTTTGATAGATTAATAATTTGAGTGTAATTCTAATCGGTTTCTAATCATTCTTTGTCCAACTATTGCATTTTTGTATTAACGTTTTCTTAGATTAATAATAAATTACCGTGACGCCTTTTTCCATCTTATCTACTCAAAACTAATTCCGTGTCAGTGTAAACTGTTATTCGATCGGTAGAGATATAGGTCCTATTTAAAAACCACAACAACAGCAACAACAAAAAAAAAAAACATGATCACAGCTCCTTTATAAAACATTAATTAAAGTACACTTGGTCACACATGGATACCAGAACCTCTGTCTCAGCCTGATACATTACATAGCCAAGTTTGATCATACTGCCCCAGAGCTGTTAAATGTCTATTTTAATCAATATTCCAGGTCAACAAGCAACCTCGCGCGTTGATTTTTGGATATAGAAGTTAGGCTCAACATAAATAATAGAAATAAAAAAGGATTCCGTGTCAGTGTAAACTGTTATTCGATCGGTAGAGATATAGGTCCTAGTACCTCCGCTCAATCTCTGTGAGGCAGCACGTTAAACAAATTGACGCTCCGTAACGATGTGTCGCTCTTGCTGACAGTAGTGTTAAATTATCAACCAACCAAACACGCAACTTATTTTGGTGCAACATGACTCACCTGCAGCGACACGAAGCCTGTGTGGATCAACATGAAAGCAAGGCTGATGGACACAAGATTTTTTGCAGCTTTTGAGGACGTCATCGCACGCACTTCCTTTAAGGCCTTGGCATTTTTGGGCAGTGTGTGGTACACAGCGATCGTGTAGGAATGGATGGTGCTTCGCCTGGGGTGAAATAGGATGATAATTTTTTTTTTATATATGGAGGAATTGAACGCAGTGTATACAGAATATCGTTGAAGACATCACTAAGTTTGCTGAAGAACAGAGTCAGAACAATGGAGATTCGAATGTCGCAGAGTACCGTTTGCTGACTTAGAGCACTACCAGCTTAGGCATCTGTCGCTCAAATAAAAATCAGAGGAAGAGAGACTTCTCTAAAATATCATGAATATTTTTATACGTTGCAATAATTTTGGATTTTTGTTATATATATTATCACAAGCAATGCGTAATCAGAGCCCATTGCGAAATCGAATACCGCACGGGAGGGATTCTTCAATAGTGGTTATTTTCAGCGTCGTTCCACTGGTTAGGTTGGTGTTAGTATTATGTGACCAGTCAAGTACTGGGTATACCGCTCTAGGATCCGTTGGGACTTTCTTAAGACCTAGGAGACGTCATCCTTGGGGAAGATGATGGCTTAAGTGATAGTGCACGCGGCTTCAAATCAGATGCCCCATGATAACGCAGAATACTTTTTCATATGTTCGCCCTGTCGCTGTGTGCAACATTATCATACTCCAGACATCTTTTAGACCATCCACATGAGCTATACAATGTATTTAGTATCTTTGATTGTTGTCAGATGTCTGCTAGATTCAGCGTCTCCAGTCGTGATTAGACTGAACACCTAGTAATTGGTTTGGTACAATTTGGTAACCCTAAGGTTGCCTTGGAGGTGGACTCATTCGAACTTATTTATTTATGTGCAGTGCATGGGACCCAAACTTCCTCTACGCGTGAGTTTCCATCGACTTTCAGATAAAGTGCACCTGACAATGGACATTATTGTCAGTGTGACACCGGTGGGTTTTAGTTCTCACGAGCAAAAGTCCGTCTTTATAATTACTAGAATCAAAGTTGTTGAGGCAGTCTTTTTTTAGACTCTTTGGAGCACCATCTCCGACAGACACATTTAGTCGAGATATGGTGTACCAAGAAAACCAAATTTGCGTGATAGAAAAAGTTTTGCCCTAACTTTGATACGAGCACAAATAATATGTAATCTACCTAATGTAATCTAACTAATTCACCCTTCCATAGGAAGGTGGGTAGGTTAGCAATCGGGTAGAGCACTAGTAGTATAGAACTTGAGACTAGACGATACGCTTGGAAACCCATACATTGAAAGTTTGGATCAGCACATAGATCTTGTTATCTCATTCCTTGTAAAATGATTAGCACCCAGCATATAGAAACCTGTAACTATATGTAATAAACAAAATGTGAGCTCCAAAGATGTCGTTCTATTTGAAAGCTCTATCAGTGAGAGAAGAGAAATTAATGTGCTGTTCAAGATGATGATGATGATGTGATAACATCGTAACCAGTTATAAAACTGCAAATAACAGACAGACACGCAAGTAAGAACTACGAACACCACAATGCGATCATTTGCCGGACTCCGTGCCAGTGCCCCTTAGGTATTGTTACATACGTGGCAGCGCACACAATTGTCAAACATCAGCCTCAGGACTCCTCCATGATATTATCTTATTAAATGATGTTAGACGTGAGTAAACCAACAGAGCAGATAAATGAACCAACCATAGGAAATTTTAACCATCCAATTTTCCCAGCTCCCCCTTATTGCGCGTGTTAATCACCTCCTATTCTTGCTGCTTGACGTGTCTGCCCACTCTAGGCTCAGTGCTGAGTCGCCGGGCGGGCTTAGAAGGAAACGCTCTCGAGGGCCAGGCGAAGAGTGCACGGATTGAACCTTCTCCCGAGACGTTGAAATCTTGGTCTGGCTTCTATCATGCAGAGGCGGCAGGTAGTAACCTGTGGGACTCGCCATCACAAAAGGATCCGCTTCAAATATTAGCTGTTGGTAATTGACACACTGGGGGTCGCTGGCTGGATGTTTACTGGATTGGCAAAGGGTGGACTTGTACAGAATGCTTGTGAGGAGCCATTTCGTGTAGACCGTTTACGATGTCAAGTCGATAGTTTGGTCGAAAATTTCTGACGCAGAATGTAGCTGAGAATTCAGAAATAAAATGGAATAAAAATCATTTTTATTAGATTTACACTATTAGATATACAGAATAAACTTTTAATATAGAATACATCCTGAGAATTCAATTGAAGAAACTAGATAAACAAATTATAAATGATCATCTCTTCTCAGATCAAAACTCTTTAACAACTTTGAGTAATAGTGGCATAGCGGTATAATACAGTTTTTGATTATAAATCAGATTGATTGGAAAAGTTTTAGATAAAATGAGAACAAATGACCTTTAAAAAGAGAAATCCCTTCACGCATCTATATATTAAAAAGGGGGTTCGGTTTTGAATGAGAACGAACACTCAAACTGCTGCTCCAATCGACTAAAAACACTAAACAAATAGCAGCAGCAGCAGCAGCAACAACAACAACAACAACAACAACAACAACGGAAAAACAAGAAACAAATATACAAATGAAGACAAAAATAAGCAAGCACGCACACAAGCTAAGGCGGCAATCAAAGCCCTCTTTAAATAGACTGATCGATTCTTCCAAGTTTTGGAAATAGTAAGATATCAAAGTTGATACTAAAAGACAAAACGAAGCAAAATAACAACTAAAAAAAAACTTTAAAAAAAAACTATTGAGTACTAGACCCAGTATAAAGCTGGCGATAACTTATTTATTTGTCAACCTGTGGCCTGCGTAATGAAAGATAAATATCAACAATTCTGTAATCTTAGTTTTTAAACGAAAATGTCACGGAGAGAAATATAAAGTTAGGAGAACTATATATAAATAATATAAAGAGTGACAAAAAGATAGAGACAATTTTTAGAGAGAGAGAGAGAGAGAGAGAGAGAGAGAGAGAGAGAGAGAGAGAGAGAGAGACAGTGAGAGAGAGAGAGACAGAGAGAGACAGAGAGACAGAGAGACAATGAGGCAGACAGACAGACAGTGAGGCAGACAGACAAACAGACAGACAGACAGACAGGCAGACAGACAGACAGACAGACAGACAGACACAGACAGGCAGAGACAGAGAGAGAGAGACAGGCACACAGGGAGAAACACAGAAGAAGAAAAAAAAGAGAGAGGGGGGGGGGAGACAAAGACAGTGAGGGTGAGAATTTTCAATCGATAAAGCTTCCTCCAGCTAAAACAAATTGTTCTTCAAAATGGTAATTTTCTCGGAAGCATCCATCGGAAATTGAATGTTTGAGCCGATTATAAGTACTTGGGTTTCAAGTGGACATATTGATTACATCCTTCTTCCTTTCAGCTTTCAGGCGAACTTTTTGATGCTCGTAATGGAAACAAAATAGTTTTTTGTGATAATGATTATGAACGATGCTTTCGGATTTGGATGTGGCTGCAATTTCCGAATAAACCTGAGATCAAATGTAGCAGTTCATATATTCTGAGGAACATAAAGATGTATATGATTTTTTTTTTGAATTTGTTGTTGGAATCAAACTTTTTTGTTGTACGAGAACCATTTCGAAAAGTAAGACAAGAAATAAACGAAGATAATCGCAAAAATAAAAGTATCTGGTTTATTAGATACCAGAAGAGAGCTAGAAACAGCAGAACAAACCACCGCCAGTATCCTAGCCAACATAAATGTAGCTTTCAAGATTTTTGCAAACTGTGGTGTCTTCAATTCATGCTCACCCTAAGCTCTTCTGGCCGCAGTAGAAGCACCAATAATAAGTTCATCAGAAGATAGTCAAGGATACCTTCGTGTTTCACAGATGTAGAGATGAACTGCCGTCAGCAAAACTGAAACTTCCACCAAAATCCATCTTGGAAGAATATAAAACTCGTTAATGTGTTAAGCCCACACTACTCTCCTTCTAAAAGTTCTTCAAAGACTCTGTTGTGTAACAAAGTATTCTGATTACCCTTCTGATCTAAATGTGCTAAAAAATAAAGCAGATTATGTCACTTTATCTATTCACTGTTTTTTTTATTATGGCCACTAGAATTATTTAGATCACAAACCAAAGTAAAATTTATAAATCTATGGCCGAGGAAGCTTCTTCCTAGGATAATGACTCCCCGTATAATCTATACGACAATGGGGCCCAACAATAGAGTCTGACAATCTTCACGTAGGCCTACTGTTATACAGAAAAAGTAGGGATACCATGAATTTGTTTCGGCCAATCGTATTATACTAACATTGACTTAAGTACATGCAGTAGGGACATCGGCTATCGAATAGGAAATTAAACCCAATACACGTGTACAACCTGACTTCAGGAAGAGTACATCACAAAA
>RQTK01001627.1:7269-30776 GCA_003991915.1 Elysia chlorotica
TATTTTTAGAGTATTTCCTATTTCCAAAGTTTGTACTTAAATCAAATTAATAGTATTGTATTTCTTTCGCTATAACAATGCAACATCAAGGCAGAATTGTAGAACTATCTAGGCCCTAGATCTAGGGCCTAGAGTCTATCCACTGCTCTGAAGATAAGACGCTAGATTGTAGATGATTTAAACACTTTTAAAATCTAGATTTTTATTATAACTAGATCTAGATCAAGATCTATATAAGTGCAGTCTACATCTAGCCATTGGCTAGTTATTTTAGATCATTATAAATCCTTGGAGAAGCTGGGTATGGATGAGAATGCAACATCAGCAGAGTCTGTCAGGAAATTCAAAACACAGGTAATGAGGCATATGTCTAGATCATATAGAGTATGTAGATCTTCAGCAATAATCAAATGTTACCTTACTATGCAAGTTATGTGAGAGTTATTTTCCAATAGCAGAGGATTACGTTGGACCTGACCACTCATTCAACTCCTTGATTATAAATCTCTGTTGTCTACGCTGTCAACCACTCAGCTCTTGATCAGTCTAAATATGATAATAATGGTGCTCTATTTACAAAGGGCTGAGTTCTGTTGACTGACGCCAAGGTTGGAGTCTCAGTCGGTTAGTGCTGTAGGCCTGCGCTGGCCAGAAGGAGGTCTGCAGTTCACATCTCAGCGGGTGCTCTTTTTATGTTTTGCAAGAGATTCTTTAGGAAAACCAGGGGATGTGAAGTTCACCAAAGATTACAGATAACCAATAATTATAATGTTAATGAACCATGAGTATGACTTTTTAAAACTCCAACTTCAATTATGTAATTTTCTTCTTTTTGTTTTAGAAATCAATCTGAAAAATGATTCTTAAAGATTCATTAAAAAAAATTTGCTGTGTCTAACTTTTTTATTGGCCCTGCTAAATCATGAGATCTAATATTTTTTTTCCAATCCATCTCCAGATCAGTAAGTGTCTTCCCCTGTTGGGATTTTTGAGTGTCAGTGACAAAGAAGATGTGTGGAGATTTTGGAAAACTATCTCAGCAGCCGTGAAAATTGCCCTCAGTGGGAAGGGGGATATCTTGCAGACTCCGAAAGGCCAACGTAAGCGGAATATTGACACAGAGTTGGACCGAAAACGCTTACAAGAATTGGACCAGAATGCGATCTCTCTGTATGTCCCATTGAAATCCTCTAAAGATGGCATGATTAAATACAGAATCTTGAAATTCTCTAATCAGAGAAAGATTGCAGATTATTTTGAAGAGATACAAGCAGCTAAAAAAGTGCAGAGAGTGCAAAACGCTGAGGATGTTGGTTGTGATGATGATGGAAGTTCAGAAAATACAGACGCCTGTATTAAAAGTCTCCAACCTAGCATCCTAAACTTGATTGCAGCTGGTGAAAAAGACAGCACAGCAGACGGCTTGCAATCAGTTGCCAACTTGCTCACAAGTCTCTCCTCAAATCCTCTCACCGAAACACCACCAGAGAGAGAAACTGACTCGTGTGAATCAAGTTGTTTATCGTCACCCAAGATTTATGAGCCCCCAGGTCCCTCAAAGAAAATCTGGCCTGTCGGACGTCCCACCACTAGGTCTTCCTCATGGGTAAAGACTTTTTCTGCATCGCAGGCTGTGAAGAACAAACCTGTGTCCGATGTGAAATCGTCAGGTATCACACCTCAAACTAATATTGACAAGGCACAGCCAGTTTCAGGTACCTATGAATCCCAAAAGAATGTTGAAAACAGTACTAATATTGAAACAGTCTCAGACGATAATCCTGTAGTGTCGAATCAGCAAGGCAACTCGGACACAAAGTCTGAACATAGCTGTGGTAATGGTACACTCATTGAGAGATCAGATATAGCATCCCTTGACACTGTCAGTCAGACTGCCTCAAGCGCATTGTCATCCTATGCAACTGAAGTGAATAATGAGCCTGATTGTAGGAGAGAAGAGCTAGAGGACAGTAGTGCGGCCAAAGACCCTCTGCCCCAGGACAAAACTGCAAGTGCTTCTGATCATCAATCAACTCAGGCTGGCCAGTCTCGCAACACTTCAGATATCGAGACCATCATATCAGCCCTGGAGGAGGAGCTCAAGAAGTCCGGCCCTAACTTAGGCAGCATCTCTGTGTCTGCTAACGCCAAGCACAGGCAAGTTGTAACCCCGTCGAAAGAGGTAGGCACATTTCCTCACAGCTCGCATACACCTGAAAAAGGACAAGCCAATCAAGCTTCGTCAGACACAGACATTTCTGAAGCTCAGATAATTTCTACTGCAGATGTAGAAGGCACGCAATCTCCCTACCTCCAGGTTCAAACCTCTGCAGATCAGCAGGCGGGAATCACAACTAGCTCTGCTGTTGACCACTCGGGTGTTGAGTACAAGTGTGCCGAGCAACAAATGCAAATCCTTCCCAGCGAGACGAGCACAGACACTGAGGCGACTGTTCAAACACTAAACCTTCACGATGTTCCCATAAGAGTCGCGGCATACGTTGACGAGATGGGTCAGCCGATTCACGCCGAGGCGGGACAAATGGCGACGTTGGTCAACGAGTCCGGCCAGCCCGTGCAGATACTCCACGGCGAGGAGATTGTGGAGGTGGAGGGCAGCATCGACAACATCATCTGGGCGTGCGACGGGGAGGTGCAGATCATGCACCAGCTGCAGCAACAGCACGAGGATGGCGGTGCACAGAGCAGCGAGGTGGCACCACAGCGCCAGGATATGGACACTAATGACGTGAGTCGTGAGAGATGGGTGCATGCAAAACTACGTACTTATTCAGGGACTAACAAATTTTGAAAAAATGTATACGCAAATAACCATTCATTGAAATTTCAAATTTTTTGTTCTTGTACGAGTCTTGAATTTTTCCAAAATCAACTACAAGTTAAAAATTTACTGTTTATGGTTATAACTCATTGACTCTTTCAACTTGGAATTAAACATGTATGCACCATGTATACTCTCCAAGGCTTTCCCTGAGTTTGGTCTTCCCTTTCTCTTCATTAAATGAGAAGCCCAAGGTTGGTTTGCCTCACTTCAGCCAGCCATAAATAATTATATTTAATATAACTATATGTAAAATAAATCAATAAATTTATATTTAAATTGGCTTGCTGCTTTCCCCAAACCCTCTATTTGATATTTCCCCAGCTGACACAAAACTTGGCCGAGTCCCAACCTGTGCAGGCTCACTACGATGTCGTAGAGTATGAGGTCTTCTCAGACAAACGCCTGAGGCGCGGACGCAAGAGGAAAGTCAAACCTGAGGGTGAACAAGCAGGGGAAGACAACCCTGACAGCAACAGCGAGGTTACTGATCGTACCTGCCCAATCTGTCACCGCGTTCTCAACTATGCTTCGTCCATGAAAGGTAGATATCTATGTTGTGAATATATCTGTTTTTGGTTTGCAAGATTTTTTCAGATAGGTATTTAAAGGAGGCAGGTAGTGGAAACTACTAAAAACTTAAACAAGGATTTTATTTTTTTAAAGCAACAACTTGGTGAATGCTGCACATCTTCTGTTTCATTTCTGTGGTAAAGAGTTGGTTTCCCAATCAGGAGATCCATGGTTCAAAACCCTTAATCCAATTTCAACCCCTACTGGTTGGATCTGATCCATTGTTGAAAATCCTTAATCTGATTTTGAACCCCTACCGATTGGGTTGGTGTCAGTGTAATGGGCTCAACTGAGATAGGAGTCATGGTATCCCCGCACTGTCTTTGTGCAGTAGTACAAAAACTAGTCTTGGGACCCATCCACAAAATAGCCTATATAGTGCTGTCATTGGACGCTAAACAACAAACACACAAACAAAATTCTTTCATTTATTTTCTGCTGTTAAGGAACCAAATTTTTTTTTTTTTTCAGAAACATAGAAATTATTGTCTCCTCTAAATCTGTTAAAACGTTGCAAGTTATTTCTTGGTCAATATTACACATCACTTCATTAAGTCTTTCCCCCTCCCAGCACACATGAGAATCCACACGGGGGCGCGGCCGTACAGCTGTGGCCAGTGCGACCGCAAGTTCACCACCAAGGCCAACCGGGACCGGCACGAGGCCACGCACGTCGGTCTGAAGCCGTTCAAGTGCACCGAGTGTCCCAAGAGCTTCACGGAGAAGCGCTCGCTGAAGATCCACATGCGCTCGCACACAGGGGAGAGGCCTTACGTGTAAGTAGACAGCGGTGTACATTTTCAGATTTTGAGTTGAATAAAAAATAGGTGGCGGGTCAAAGTTCTGTGAAAGCCTACCAAGGGGCTATGTCTTGGGATTTAATACTATGCAGCGAAAAGGCTCAGTTAAAAAAACAAATATGCAGCTGGCACCAATTGTGTGAGTGTAGAGAGGCCATATTTGAATGTACACAATCTGCCGTGAATTCAACCTGAGATAAATCTTTTGGCGACGTTCAGGTTTATATTATCCCAGGTTAGTATATAAAAAAACCCAGACTGTTATGATAAAAAAATATTTCTCATTATATAAGATTTCACTGCACTGTTTACAGTTTGTAGTTTTGTGGATTGAAATATTTTTTAATATATCACAGTGCTTTGCCCATGTTACAAGTTTAATGAAAATCATTGCACTGTGCTGTCACTGCAAGGGAAGTAAAAAAATTTCTTCCTTTCCAAGTTGGGACCTTTACATTTTATTGATACAGGTTTCTGATATATTTGATCTACTGTAGTCCTATGGTAATTTTTTTTAGGGAATACTTTAGACTGTTCTGACTCTTAAGGTATAAAAACAAATCAAGTAACCATCCTTAATTCACTTTTTTTTCATATGTTTAGAAGTTAGAACCCGTGACTTGTGTTTGTACCAATGACCAGTTAGAGTGTCTCTGATTCCTGTTGGCTTTAACCTTTGCCCATCTTATGCACACTTGTTGTATGCGTTCCTATGTTCTTCTGACAGCATAATCTTTGCATTAAACTGCACACCTCGCATTTAAAGAAAACACAATATCGAAACTTTTGCCTTTTGACAGCCTCCCTGGCACATTATTGACGGATTTATCACTGATCATAGCCTGGATCTGTGAGAAAGAGAGGGCTGAGGCAGGAGCAAGAGACCTCTGTAGAGGTCTTGTATAAAGAAGGTGTGAGAAGGTTTCAAAAGAATTAACCCTTCACTTCGTAATGCCATTTCATATCTGTACATTTACGTATTTCCAGTAAGAAGAAAAAGTTGGCTCGTCAGAGCCTAGTAAAAATCTATCGAGAGGATATGTTTTGTGAGTCGGCATGCTATCCAGGAGTCTATCAACAGGATATGCTTTGGGAGTCAGAATGCTATCCAGCTTTACTTGAAACTGTTCAGTACTAAGATTGATCCAGCCAGCCTCAGTGTTTACCACTTTCCCTAGGTTGACCCATTCAGCCTCAGTGTTTAACACTTTCCCTAGGTTGACCCATTCAGCCTCAGACAGTCAGTTTTACCACTTTCCCTAGATTGATCCAGATCCAGCCAGCCTCAGACAGTCAGTGTTCACTGCTTTCCCTAGATTGATCCAGATCCATTCAGCCTCAGTGTTTACCACTTTCCCCAGGTGTGAGACGTGCGGGCAGGGCTTTGCGCAGAACTGCACGCTCCAGGTGCACAAGGCCCTGCACTCTGAGCGGCGCGCCCACCTGTGTGACCTGTGCGGCAAGGCCTTCCGGCAGAAGAACCAGCTGGAGGTGCACGTCAAGCGCCACAAGAGGCAGGCGGCGTACCCGTGCCAGCACTGCGACATTCGCTGCTACACCAGGGGTGAGGTCTTGTCAGCATCGAGACTCGGTTAGACCTTCCTTGATCATAGTTTGTCATATGCTTATTGATATGTCTAACGTCAGCACCCAGGGAAGTCAACTTATAAACACTATCTATATATACCTTTAGAACCAGGGTTTGGCAATTGTAAATAGATTTCAAATGTGCTATGCAATATGGACAAATCTTTCTCCTTTTTTTCTCTCTATCCTTCCTGTGGCCAGGCGACCTGATCCGCCACATGGTGAAGCACACGGGAGAGCGACCCTACGCCTGCCAGCTGTGTCCGCGCGCGTTCACCCGCCGCCAGTACCTGGTGGACCACGAGAACCAGCACCTGAACCGCAGGCCCTACCGCTGCCCGACCTGCGGCATGAGCTTCCACGACACGGGCTCCTGCCACCGGCACCTGCGCAAACACAAGGTCAGGCCAGGACTGCAGGGCTAGAGACCAGAATCAGGCAAAACCTGCAGGGCTAGAGACCACAATCAGGCAAAACCTGCAGGACTAGAGACCACAATCAGGCAAAATCTGCAGGACTAGAGACCACAATCAGGCAAAACCTGCAGGACTAGAGACCACAATCAGGCAAAATCTGCAGGGCTAGAGACCACAATGTCCGTTTTGGACGTCCTGTTATGACCAGAATCAGGCAAAAACTGAAGGGCTAGAGACCACAATCAGGCAAAACCTGCAGGACTAGAGACCACAATCAGGCAAAATCTGCACGGCTAGAGACCACAATCAGGCAAAACCTGCAGGACTAGAGACCACAATCAGGCAAAAGCTGCAGGACTTATGACCAGAATCAGACAAAAACTAAAGGACTAGAGACCAGAACCAGACAAAACTGCAGGACTAGAGACCAGATTCAGGCAAAATTTATATGACTTATGACCAAAACCAAACAAAATTTATATGACTTATGACCACAACCATCTGAAATTTATAGGACTTATGACTAAAACCAGACAAAATTTATGACTTATGACAAAAATCAGACAAAATTTATATGACTTTTGACCAAAACAGACAAAAACTGGATGACTTATGACCAGAACCATACCTAAAATATCCTGCAAAATTTGTGGTCAACACTCTGATTTTTCAGGGCCCTATTTTTGAAACACTGTCTGCAGGAATATTAAATGTGCTGACTCATTATCAGCTTTGAAACTAGACAAAAACTCAATATTTGTATTTACTTCTCTATAAAAAAATGTGTTCCAATAATCTTTCGCTCAAACCTGTCTAAAAAAGTCTTCAAGGTAAAACTGATCATTTCTGCTTTAAGGAGCTGAGGTCATCAACCGGTTCAGGATGCATATGTACCTAAAAGACTAATGTCCCCTTTGGACGCACCATTTCACTGTGAATCGTTGCACAAAAAAGGTTTCCAGAGTGGATCTCAGCTTTGCAAGAAAGCAAAACAAACCTCTTGGAGAAATCTATCGAATTTTAAAATTCAGCCTCTATTTCTGCACTTAAATTGTTCGATTATGGCAAAAATTGAAGTCTTATTTTAATTTACAACATCAACAACAACAACAACAACAACAACAACAACAACAACAACAATAATAATAATAATAATAATAATAATAATAATAATAATAATACAGATGATATACGAAGAGTCATATCTAATAGCCCAATATGACATTGTTCTCTCCTACAACAGAATGCCAAAGATGAGAACAAAGAGTCCCCAGCCAAACTGGCCCACAAGCTTCCCGCCCTGAGAGCGGACGTTGTTCACAAGATGCTCGGCAACGCCAAGCCTGGACAGGTAGGGCATCACTCGTACACTCGTGTCGTTATTTCAATCTTAAACATTAGAATGAAGGGTTCAGTTGTATCTTCAGGCCACAGCAATCTTCTTTTTTGTTGATGTTTTAAATGCATGGCGGGATTCATTTACAAAAACATGTCATGTCACAAATGAAGTTGACTCAATTTGAAGACTTAACTGTTATACATCAGAATTGTTAAATTTTCATGAACGAGTCAAAACAGATTTTTGATGAATACATCAAATTTCAAAGGAGGATTAGATATAATTGTAAAGAAAAACTCCATTTTTGTATTCGTGTGTGGACGCCACAAAAAGAGGGCAATGCTGCAAGGCTCAAATTGACAAATCCTAATTTACTCCTGGGGGGTCAAAATTATACATCGGAATAATCATTTTGTTTTGTTTCAAAAGATGAAAGTAAAGCATATTTACTACCCGTAAAACTTAAGAGGGACATGAAATTCAATCTTAAAATGGTGTGTTTTATGCGTTTCAGTATGTCAGTTATGTAAATTACGCCAATCTTAAACCTAGATCTATGATGATGACCCGGTTTTTAATGATCTCAACCCAGCCATTCATTCCCGGTAACACCCATGTATTTGGTATGATTCCAACCGTCTTTCTACAGACTGCACTCTGGTTGGTTGAAATTAAGTATCTGGGGTGTTCCTAGCAAAAAAAAACGGTTATTTTCAAGTCTAACCTTTTTGAATTCTGCCTATACATTTCAACTTGTATCGGATTATCAATAGTAACGCAGGAGTTCACTTTCCCTTGAGCATCCTTCTGTTTCTTTCACCTTCCAGCCTGTATCCATTTATTTTCTTTTGTGTATATTACTAGATCTTCTTCACTTCTTGTTACTTGTGAAATCCAATTGTTTGGCAGAAATAATTCTATGCCTCTCAATGGTTTCTCTCTCTCTCTTTCTCTCTCTTTCTCTCTTTCTCTCTCTCTCTTTTTATCTCTCTCTCTCTCTCTCCTCTCTCTCTCTCTCTCTCTCTCTCTCTCTCCTTCTCTCTCTCTCTCTCTCTCTCTCTCTCTCTCTCTCTCTGTCTCTCTCTCTCTGTCTCTCTCTCTCTGTCTCTCGCTCTACCTAGGGACGGTATGGGGCGGATCTAAAAGTATATTCTAACTTAAAATTGATTCTCAAATAATGTTCGGGTAGAAATCATAGGAATCACACCGAGAGAAACATTCATCAAAGGATATGACCATAGAGAGGATCATGGAATCAACCCACTTGATCTTAAACACGGCCGCTCGTTGCATTGCTTTAGTAAAGATTAGTGGTTCAAACTTATTATAAGTGTTCAAAATATTGCACATTGTAAGTTTGAACTAATTCAAAATAATAGAAAACTAGTTTACCATTTACAATAACACAGTAATATAGCATAGAGGTGGCCGTTGCTAAGCATTCTTAACAATTTTATACCACCGAACTTCAACTGCGTTTTTCTCGCATTTATGAAAATCTGACCCTCATCTGAACAGAACTCGTTCTTGAAATAGCTATAATGGTTTTAAAAATTAAGATATTTTGAAACTGTTTTCACTGCTTAAAATCTCAGATTTCGTTCTTTCCAGCAAAACGTCTCATTTTAATTTTAATTTTAAAAATGATTTTTTCCCCTCCACAACATATGCTTAATGTTAAAAATAAACTGGTTTTCTGTTACAAGATGTGAATCCTGCACCCATGTTTTGAAATAATCACATGATTAAGAGTGCGTCGTCGTTGTTCCTCCCCAGGTGCTGAAGCTGGAGGATGGCTCTGACGCTGTCGTGAAGGAGGTCTCTAGCGACAGCGACGGCAGCACCGTGTATCACATCACCCTCCTCAACATCGTCAACAACAACAGCAACAACAGCAGCGGTAGCTCCGCGCTCTCATTCACCTACCAGCAGCCGGTGGATCCAGTGCAGCAGGTGGAGCAAGTGGAGCAGGTGGATTCTCAGGAAACAAACCTCGGGACACTGGCCCAGGACGCCGTCGTGAAGGTCGAAGACACGGACAGCTCCTGTGAGGATCACCCAGGCTTTTACGACAATGTGAACGATGTGAACAGTGTGAATAATGTGAATAATGTGAACAGTTTGAATAATGTGAACAGTTTGAACAATGTGAATAATGTGAACAGTGTGAACACCTCGGGGCTGAGACAGGCGCAAGTGTCGCTCATTCCTAAAGCTGAAAACATCGTACAGGTGAATGTGGTGAACTGTGAGGAGGACTCTGTGAAGAGTTGACCCTGAGTTAATTTTCATGGCCGTTCTTTTGTTTGTTTGTTGGTTGTTGTTTTTGCCTGTACCAGTATGCATTCTGAATGTAATATTATTTGTGACGCTACCTGGGTGAATCAGCCACAAGTTTGAATTTTGACCCATTATGAAGTGTGTTAAGAATAATCAAATACACTTTAAAATGTTGATAAAATGTTAACTCTATCATTTCTAGAACCAGAGAGAATCGTTTTGTATCTGTAGATGAAAGAAAAGTCAAAATAGATCAATTATTCTATGATTATAGTGCTCTAGCTCAATAGCTTAAAACTTATATCCGCAACTTAGGCCTGATTCACCCTGGTTGCCTTGCAACAGTTCCTTCATCAAATATCTGAATCTGAGCTATGTACTAAAATAACAGGTGATTCTTGCTTTTGACTTTGGTTATGGGATACATAAGGCCTCTTGTTGATTAAAAGAAATGCTAACATTATTTTATCCTTTTGTGGATAAGAACATATTATTTTTGCTTTTGAACAAATACGGGAACAATAAGTTGTTTTCTTTAACATTGAGGTATTTAATTATATTGATATTTTTAAAATATTGAATATTCTTTAAACATTGAAATATTCAATTATATTGATATTTATTGCATGTCCAACCATTCACATTTCATACATAAAAAAACTTCCACCAGTAAATATAGAAATTGTGAAATTTTATCTTTGGTTATTGTTTTTATTTTCTCACAAATTTGTATCTGCTTGATGAAAAATGGTCACCAACACAATCAGAAGCATCAAACATTCTCTGCATTTTTTCTTACATTTTTGTAAGTAACTCTACCATGGGTAAAAAGATTCAGTTTGCAGGATGAAATGCATCTTTTGGATGTTTAAACACAAATGTGAAGCAATCGGGATGTATCAGACGCAAGTCGCTTATATAAGTGTTAATCTAAAACCATTTAAACATACAAAATGTAATCAATTTTTATCCTGATCATACTTACATGAAAAGCAATATCTCTGGTTCTAGAAATGGTAAGAGTTAAAATATTTTCAACCTCTTGTAGTACGTTTGATAGTTCCTATTTGTTAATACCTCAAAAAGTCCAAATGCCGACTTGTGTCTGATTCACCTCAGTTGCTTCACAAATACTCACCTAAGATGATAAAAATTAAATCAGGGAAAAAACGCATTTTCACATCAACATACCAATGTTAAATGAATATTAGTATTGTGATGATGTAAGAAATTAAAGTGGATTAAAAAGAAAATTATCCCAGAAAAACAATACAACGTATTGTGATAGTTTTTGTAGCATTAAAACAGAATTAAACCAATTTTTAGAAATTATCTCAGAACCGAAAATACTGAATACTGAGATATGCCTCTTTATGGTTTAAAATGAGCACTTATCTGAGATATGAAAAATAACTTTTTTATACTATCTACAATGAGACAAATTAATTTTGTATGTATCTGAAAACTAACAATACCGAGATATGCTAGTCCTCTATCGCAGTGATAATGTTAGTTATATGCTTAAATAGTCTTACAAAATTCAAGGGTCTTAATCATCAGATATATTCTGGTGTACGCTGTAAAATTCCAATTGTTAAATCTTTAGGAGCAACAGTTGTTGGATTTCATCCCCTACTTCTTGTGCCGGAGTAAATATACATTGTTACAAGAGTTACACTGGACAAACTGTCATCATTGTCGTTATGGAAAAAGCCAAACCACGGTCTCATACATTGTACTAAGCTTGTGTTTGGTGCATGTAACAGAGTAACCTCCCATCTCTCACAGCGCTCTCTGTACCCACGCTCGCTTCCTCGCGATTGTCAGAGGTTGCGATATTAGGTGCTCGGCTAATTCAACCAGTGAGAGAGAGAGTACCAACTTTTCTGTAATGTAGTTTTTGTCTCCTATGTTGATGACAAGTTTGACTGCCCTCAGAGTTTTATCAATGCATAGGTGTTTAGAATTATAGGTTTATAAATGTAATGCATTTATTCATTTAATGTATAGACAGCAATCAGTGCTACCGGGTATATGGGAATAATAGTTGTGTTCTTCCGAATTTCCCTACAGAGATCATAGAGTAGAGTCAGTTTGCTAAATGATTCAACCCGCATCCTAAGCTCGTGTCTCTCTTTTCGATTCCCCCTCCCCACTTTTTTTGTTTCTCATTTTATGAGCAAAACAAAGGAAACCATTCAGGAAGATTATGTAAGTGGACTTTATATGTTTCAACTATGATAGATAACTAATATTGTAATATTCAGTAATGTAATGTATTACTGGTTTAAAGAAACAAAAACGCTTAGGATGTATCAAAGGCAAGAGAAAGCTTGAAAAGATTGATACTCTCTCTCTCTCTCTCCCTCTCTCTCTCCCTCTCTCCCTGCGTTGGTTGGCGGTGCACCCAATTGTCCAACCAGTCTTATCTTGTCCTACCTTGGCTGTTTTTACCATATATCTTTCCTTCCATTTTTTTGTCTAGTAAGCTGTCAAGTTTTCTGATGTCCTCAAAACACTGTTTTTCCTTTTCAGCATTAAGTAGACCTAGTCGTGTTTAATTATGTAAAATTGATAAGAATCTTTGGGACAGTTTTCCTCATTTGATTTCCTTTTCCATACAAGAGAGTCGACCTCCATCTTCTGTATATCAAAGTCTTTATGGCTCTCAATCTTGTCCCCATTGCCTTTGTCAAAGTCCGCATTTCGAAACCACAGAGGTTCATTTCGCCCAGTCTAGTTTTGTAGCTAAGGACAGACAACAATGTAAAATTTACACCTGGCACTGCAGGTGAGCTCGGTTACATTTCCCTTGTCTTGACAGGCACAGGGTTATGCAATACGACGACAAGCTCATCCAAATAAATGCGTTTATCTGATTATTATGTTTGAGCTGCACAGATCGCCAGCCTTGCGAAGTACACTTTGTACAATTTAGACGATCCTCTGTGAAATGGTGAACAAAATACACAACCGTGTAGATTCCTGCACAGACAGTCAGACTAGCCACATTTACTTTGACACTTTAAAAATGCTACGTGTAGGCTTTCATCTTTTATTGGAGGGAAGCCAACTAGCTGAAGTGGTAGAGCGGTAGATTACCAAGCGGCAAATCCCCGGTCCTGTTTCGTGTATACACTTGTCAGACGTCAGTCTCGGACTCGTCCACAATATAGCCTATTTAGAGCTGACGTTGATCGAATGTTAAGCAACAAACTCAACTGAACTCCAACGAGCTCTTGGTCAAATCTTGATCGTTATCAGTAAAACACTATGGTGACATAGATCTGGATCGTCCTCAGTAAAACACTATGGTGACGTAGCTCTAGACCGTCATCAGTAAAACACTATGGTGACGTAGATCTGGACCGTCATCAGTAAAACACTATGGTGACGTAGATCTGGACCGTCATCAGTAAAACACTATGGTGACGTAGATCTGGATCGTCATCAGTAAAACACTATGGTGACGTAGATCTGGATCGTCATCAGTAAAACACTATGCTGGCGTAGATCTGGACCGTCATCAGTAAAACACTATGGTGACGTAGCTCTAGACCGTCATCAGTAAAACAATATGGTGACGTAGATCTGGATCGTCATCAGTAAAACACTATGGTGACGTAGCTCTGGACCGTTGACAAAGAGACTTCCTGAAACCAACCTGGTGTTGATACACGGCTGTCTCTCCGGGCGAGGTAATGATCATCTTTACAGTTTATTTGTGTATGTCTAATCGCGTGATTTAGTTTTATGAAGCAATCTGATCTCACTTTCTCTAACAACACAGTGGACTGGCTTTAGAGCGTAATGAACGGCCACCGTCTCCTGAAACTCAAACCTGCCTTAATAATACTGCAAGTAACTGAAGAAGCTTAATATAAGTTATAATACTGTATAGCGTGAAAAAAAAATTAAACTTTTCATCAGACGCGAAATTTGAGGTCGACAATAATAATAATGTACAATCTGGACCTATTGTTTCAAGATGGCATTAGAGTGGCAGCTGAATTGTCCTTCATACATGAGGAGCCGTAAGTACAAAGTTATGGTAAGCTTAAGCCTTGTCGTAAGATATGGACATATAGAGGCTTATGACGAGTTGTAAGTTACCGTGACGTTGTACTTACGATGCGAGACCTGCAGTGGGATAGTTATTAGCTTCATGCGTCAGACACTTGAACTGAGTCCAGTAGGCGGGAAGCTTAGCAGCAGGTGTTTTAATTAATTCCGTGTGTGAGCTGGGTCCAGGGCGGATATCAGGGCGGACATGAGGCGGACAAGACTTCCTGCTGTAACAGCGCGGGGCTTGCGTTACCGGAGCTAGTGGCGACACGAGCAGCGTAGAGAGGGAGTCTGAACCGGCGACCAATCACAGCGGTACTCTAAATTTAAGGGGCCAATGAACGATCAGAAACGGCCGTGCTTAACGGTCGCGATTACGTCACTCCGCATCATGCTGCAGTTCTCAAGGCCTGCCCTGTTTTAACTTGAGCGTCGGACACCTTCACCCTCAGGTCGGCTAGCTACGCGCACGATACTAACACTATGGTGACGTAGATCTGGATCGTCATCAGTAAAACACTATGGTGACGTAGCTCTGGATCGTCCTCAGTAAAACACTATGGTGACGTAGATCTGGATCGTCCTCAGTAAAACACTATGGTGACGTAGATCTGGATCGTCATCAGTAAAACACTATGGTGACGTAGCTCTGGATCGTCCTCAGTAAAACACTATGCTGACGTAGATCTAGATCGTCATCAGTAAAAGTACACTATGCTGACGTAGATCTGGACCGTTAACAACGAGACTTCCTAAATCCGACCTGGTGTTGATACACATCTGTCTCTCCGGGCGAGGTAATGATCATCTTTCACAGTTTATTTGTGTATGTCTAATCACGTGATTTAGCTTTATCAAGCAATCTGATCTCACTTTCTCTAACAACACAGAGGACTGGCTTTAGACCGTAATGAACGGCCACCGTCTCCTGAAACTCAAACCTGCCTTAATAATACTGCAAGCAACTGAAGAAGCTTTCATACTGCGTCACAAAAAATTACTTTTCATCAGACGCGAAATTTGAGGTCGACAACAATATTTACAATCTGGACCTATTGTTTCAAGATGGCATTAGAGTGGCAGCTGATTCGTCCTTCATACATGAGGAGCCGTAAGTACAAAGTAATGGTAAGCTTAAGCCTTGTCGTAAGATATGGACATAAAGAGGCTTACGACGAGTAGTAAGTTACTGCGACGTTGTACTTAGGATGCGAGACCTGGAGTGGGATAGTTATTAGCTTCAAGCGTCAGACACTTGAAATGAGTCCAGTAGGCGGGAAGATGAGCAGCAGGGGCGTTAATTAATTCCGTGCCTGAGCTGGGGCCAGGGCGGACAAGACTTCCTGCTGTAACAGCGCGGGGCTTGCGTTACCGGAGCTATCAAAATAATCCTGCGTAATTATAACCTATTGTGATGAGATGTAGTGATTATTACTCCGACAAACAAGGAAGTGAAATCCGTGCGTTGGTGGGGCTTACAGTGACACACTGATATACATTATTTTGTTTATTCACTTTCATTTGCCTCTCTTGTTCCAGAAAACTCGCTGTTTCTAGTTTTTAATTGTTCACAATTTAGTCTGAATTCTTGTTACATCTTCCTCCTCCTCCTCTTCCTTATCGCTATTCTCTACCTCTATCTGTCAAAATGCCACCCCCTTTCTCTGCAGTTTGGGAGTGGGAACAAACCAGCTCGAGTGTTAGAGCACTGGTCTCCCAATCGGGAGATCCCCTGTTCAAAATCCACAATCGGTTAAAATTGTATTTGTCCAATTTCGTTTCCCACTGGTTGGATCGGTGACTCGGTGTCCAGTTAAGACATGAGTCCAGGTCTGCGCGCACTGTCTCGGGTGTGGCAGCACAGAAATTGTCAGACGTCAGTCTTGGCACCCTTCCACAATATAGCCTACAGAGTAGTGACGTTGGACGTCAAGCAACTCAACTACATCAACAATACCCTTCCATTTCCCTTTATCTTTTAAATATCTCCCCCCCCCTCTCTCTCTCTCTCTCTCTCTCTCTCTCTCTCTCTCTCTCTCTCTCTCTCTCTCCTCTCTCTCTCTCTCTCTCTCATGCGCGCGCAAGTTTGAAAGCACTGCCTAGACCATACACTTGTTTTGAAACCACGTGACAATCGAGCCTTCTTTTGACTTTGGAGAGAATCACCCAACAAACAATGCATTCCTCCAGCTAAGATGGCGGAACTCACGCTGAGCTGTTTGAATGTAATCTCACAACAATCGGACTCACTCAAACAGCCTATTCTACAGGACTTCTCACGATACTTAGACTTGTTGGAAAGGCCATTGCCATAACCAAAATAAAGAAAATTGTCTTGTTTGTATTGTCGTGGTTTTTGTTTATCGCTCCACTAGAGAATCTCTACAACACGAGGAGAGCGAGTTCTAAGAAGGCTCTTCACAAGTTCAAGGTCACGAAGTTCTCGCCTCCTGTCGCAACAAAGCAGCGCGGATGTTGGTCATTGTGGACACCTCAGGACTACTGTTTGATTGTTTGGTATTGTGGACACCTGAGGACTAAGTAGAAGTTCTGGAAACTCCTCATACTTCTGCCAAGGTGGAAAAACTTGCCATGGTTGTCTAGTAATAAGAAATAATTAGTTTATTTATACATCTCCTGCCCTCAAAGCGCTTAACAAAATAAAATTCGTAGGCAGTTTCCTTACACGGACAATTCCATCCCTCCTACACAATGCAGCCAAAACATGGAGTACCTGTACTTATGAGCCAAAACCAAAATTTAATGTTCTCCATAAACATAGGAAGACAGTCCGTCAAAATATTTTGTGTACAGAGGTGTTTTTAAACGGCTCTTAAAAATACCAAATGGTGGGAGGGGGAGGGTGGTGTTGAATTTTGTGAGCTTTGAGCTAAAATATTTCCGGATTCTTCATTGATATTTTAACCATGTTTATTTAGGGATATGAAGTGCGATTTATTCGTGTTTGTAATAATTGGTTTTAATCTATTTTGTTCAATAGCATCTTAATGGGTGTTTGAAAAAACCACTTTGTTTTTCCTTTGTTTTCTTCAAATCATAAAATATAAAAAGGACTACTTCAAATATTGCCAAATCTAAAAAGACTGAAATATAAACTAAAATTTCGAGTATTAAGACCACACGATGCACGGGAAGCCTACAAATTGTCAGAAAACTTCATCAATCTACAGAACTTGCCAAAATAAATAACCAATCGTAACATAGGTGAAATCAGGTGGGGCTTGCGAAGGGCTCCACTTTGTCACTAGTGTAGGTCTATACATGGCTGAAATAACCTGATACGTTTGCAGTTTGTGAACTGTTCCTTGTCATTGTGTAAAGCAGAAAGATTTACTCTACAATACCCTTGTTGAGGTTTTTGTCCGCTAGTTCAAGTTTGTGACAGCTTTATCATATTTTATTATTTCCACGGATTTTCAGTTAGCCCTGCGTCTGAACTAATTACTTCAAACATTTGTTGTGTTTCTAGAGTCTTGATTTAGCTGAGTTGAGTTGAGTTGGTTCAACATCCAACGTCAGCACTACAAAAAGCTATATTGTGGACAATACCCAAGATTGACGTCTGACAATAATTTTATGTGCTGGCCCACGCAAGACAGGGCAGGGTTACCCTGACACCGACTCAACCAGTACACAAGGGACGAAATCGAACAAATAAATCTGACGATCATGAAATTCCAACCGCGAACCTTCCGATCTGGAGACCAACGCTCTACCACTTGAGCCGGTTTGCCCTCCAGTTGCGATTTAACGACAACATATTTTTAGGATAATCTTCAAACATTTCATTTAGTTAAAAGGACAAGCAAATGACGATTTTGGAATCAAATTTAAAATGACGAAACCTCTGCGTATGGTTAATCAAACATTCAAACTATTGATTTTTGTAAAACTCTATTTGGTATTTGGTACTTGAGCTTGTGTAGTCTGTTTTAAGATTATAAGGAATGCAATTATGTTTTTATCAAACAAGATTAAGTACATGCATTATGAAGAGAAGTGAAAATTACTATGTTCACCAGGAAATGTTTGTCTATGTATGCGTCGTACGCTTTCTGTCAAACACATCCATGCTTTGTTAATACTCGTTATCACGGTAACGGGCTCCACAGCAGTATTCTCAGGGTTTGGCTGGCCACGTTGTACCAACGCCGCCCCAACCAGTGGGGACAACACGCCGATCAGAATGGAGATCGAACCGAAACCTTCCGTGAAGAAAGCGGCCGCTGTATGCTTGGACCACCGCGTTGTTAACTGCCTCCAGATTGAACAAGACACGCAATAAGAACGTAAGGAATTAACTGCCTCCAGATTGAACAAGACATGCAATAAGAACGTAAGGACAAGCTTGTCTGTATCAGTGATTACATTGATTGCAGTCCGCCTTACGGGCATGATACCCCTACACCGCTCTCTTCGCTGTTTCAAGAGAAACTTTTCTTCTTTCACCCTCTTTTGCTTTAACTAGACGTTGGATAACTGTCAAAGGCCGTAAGTTCAATTTCACGATAGCGTACGACTCGTCTTAGGCCTTCTTTATCGCATAATCATTCTTGCGCCTTGTCGTAAGTTACTGCGGCGTTGTACTTGCGACCCCAAGACGTTATTGTGAACATAGCTAAAAACAATGATTATTAAAAGAAAAGGTTATTGACAGAAAACGAGCCATATTTTTTTTTTAATTCGTTATTTTTATGTTGTTTAACGACAAATTCGCTGTTTGAGTACTTAGACGGCAGACTTTAAGGAGCCAAATAATGCAAGTTTGTGAACAGAATCAGATGGAGACCTTTCATAACTGATACAAAAATATGGTTGTACTTTTAAAAGAGCCTCTTGAAATCTTAGGAACCCAGTACGTTTTACATTTATGTAAACCTTTAAAACACATGGTGAATGAAACTCAACAACTGTCATAATAAAACACTTAACTATAAATAGGAGAAATCCCATTTTGGACACTGATAAAGACAACGGTGCGCTATAGATTGACTCTATTTTCTAAACATAAACAAAATGGTTAGACCAACCTATTATTACTCTAAGAAACTGGATAAATAAAAGCTGAAAAAATCTCGAATACTTAAGTATCATAAACGTGAACCTAAGAAAACGTGGGGTGAAATTCGTAAGTATCTGACATAGCTTGTTTTTATTTCATTCGTGTTCTATCTAATAATTATGCATTGCGTAATACCATGGAATATACGAAATAATTATTGTAGTGCTTGAGCACTTGATAAAATGAACTTTAAAGATACATTTTTTATTTATCCACGTCGAAGGTTAAGGTTAAATATACCAACTAAAACAACAGTTATACTGACATTTATATGAAAACATACGTGAAAAGCATAAGCATAAATTCTTCTCTCCTACTGTTTCTCTCTCTCTTTTTCTTTCCCTCTCTGCCTCTCTCTCTCTCTCTCTCACTCTTTCTCTCTCTCTTTCTATCTCTCTCTTTGTCTCTCTCTCGCTCTCTCTCTCTCTTACTTTTTATTTCTCTCTTATATCTCACACTTTTTCTCCTTAAAATCCATTAATCTTTATTCTACACCGTTCATTTAACTTTACAAAGACAGATGGTATTTAGATGAAGACGTAGACAAGAAATAAAGGAATTGTGTATGTCTCTCATTTAAAAAAAAGGGGGGGGGGGGGGGCGGCAGGTATTATTAGTCCGGATATGTCCATTAGTATCGACCGTGTCAGTTGAAGGCGGGGGGGGGGGGGGGGGGGGGGGAGCACGGTCTATTGCTTCTAGCTGAACTTACACATTAAATTTAGTCGTAAACATTTTGTTTTAAATTTTTCTGTTACGTAAAATTGAATTATGCTTAATCGTGCTAGCCTTGAAGGGAATTTTTTTCTTGCCTTTCTTATTCTATATAAATTTTTAACTTTTGCAACCTTTTACCTGATGTTATTTTTTTTATTTTTTTAAATCACATTATAAAGTGCTGCATCCCAGCAGCTGAATCCATGTTATCATAGAGATAATTTATAGGCACGTTTATGTTTAGTAATATTCAGTTTTATATTTAACTTGTGTATAGTGCTGTCATAATGTTCATGTCACTTCAACTTGTCACAGATGACCAACCCATGAGGTTTGTGTTGTTTCCCAACCCTTACTTTTCCCGCGCTAATCGGCAAGTGGGCGTGGTTCTGGTGTCCATTCTAAAGTCTACTGTTGTTTCTTTAGTTTTTAATACATTCAGCTGCAAGTGGCTATTTTAGCGGCACTTTACAAACGTCGCTACTTCTCCTAAATAGGATGGTCTTGTTTTCTTTGCAGAATCGTCTGTGGGCCTAATCAGTGGCGGGTCTAGTTTTCGTCCCGGAATGGTTAAAGAAGGACCGTTCAAATAGAGTACGGACGGCAACACGACCAAAGACTTGTTCGCGCGGTCGACCGCCTAGATTGCATCAAGAGCGAATACTTAAGAATTCCGCTGCGGCTTTCTAGCTACCTGCATGACTGAAATGCTTAAAACTCGAGCTCGAGTTGGCCGTGCTTTGTATAAACGGAGCTAAATAAGGTAGTCGTTTGTGTGGTGATTGTAAAGAGTCGGAGACCGTACGCAGCTATGTTGTTTTACTTATCGTATTGCCTTCTTTAGGTTAAAAAGTATAACAGCCACTCAGCTGCATTTTGTTGAGCTTCGAAGCATAGTATTTTTCTACAGTTATGCCTGGATAAATGACTTAACATATATATTTTTATGCGACCGACGGAAATTGACAAAGCTCACACCACTGCTTCAGAAGGCTGTCGAAATGTCACAGACGAAAAACTGGGACGCGCCACGGCCAAAAGGTAAAATAGATACATTAGAACAGGTGTCGATAGTTTTCTCCTATCTTGCTGGACATGTAAAGTATTAATCCGGTACAACATACTAAAGTTAGGGTACAATCAGAGACTGCAGATTAAGTGAGGCGTTTCATAAGTTTATTTATAAGTTTATTGCTACAATGAGCTAACCTTACTTGTCCCATCCCACATACGCATAACTAGCGCGGTGAAACCTCTCACAAGTTCGCACTCTCTGATACAACAGTTGACGGCGCCTAAATCGAGTCTCTCTCTATATGAGGGTGCCTCTGAACAGACTATGCGAATGTCTACTTTCGTCACCAGCTTTGGTTTCCTCTGATACTTGATCGCCGGGTGGGAAATGGCAGACGTGGAAGTTCCGTGGGTGCACCGGGGTGATGTGCTCTGCCTAGCCTAATTGTACATGGATGTACATGGATATATATGCATCCATTAACAACTGTGGTTTTCTCTTAACCAGGGTGCTGCGTAGCTTAATTGCACACGGATAAACATGGATATGCATCCATTAACAACTTCGTTTTTTTCCGCTACTTTAGCTCCGGGTGGGATGGGGACAGCATCAAATATTCCCTGCGCCAGGCATGCCAATGTCCATCTCACCAGGAATGACGCGCCCACACTGACCATCAGCTGCTGGTAAATCTGACTAAATGCGTCACACCTGAGCTGAGAGGCCGGCTCACTGACCACTCGCCTGCATTATTTAGACCGGTCAGGGTCGAGTGCTTTCTCCCCCGCCCACGCTTCACGGGGGAGGGGATCGAACCTCGCGAGAGAAGTGATTTATCTGAGCGCCAGGTGACCAAAATGCTTATATCATTCTGCAGTTTTGATGGCATTGGATATAACAGCATGACAAGATTCTATCTGTCCACAAGAATCATCAAAACAAAAACTGTAGAGATGAGGAGTCCGGTTATAAAATACAAGAAACATTAGGACTAATGGCCCAGTCATAAATCTGTTATAGTCCAAACTTGGATTTTGTTTTCCTCCAAAGCGCGAAAAGAGTAGATAGAACATTTTTAATGTCAACTCGCCTGAGTGTGGGTGTGTGTCCACCTCGGTTTTAGATAATCGGACTATCAATTCGCATCGTAATTTTCGATGCGATTTTGTTGTTGTTTTTTAATCCGCATCGAAAAGGCGCATGCGCACTGCACAACTAAAATAACGTTCGCTACTTCCGGTGTGGTGATCCTGCCCTGCTCTGAAGTCTGAAGTCTAGACCTAGAGATCTAGATCTAGATCTAATACTGACTACGCTACACTAATACTGACTACGCTACACTAGTAAACTATTCTTGTTTTATTAATATAATGATAAATTTGAGAATATGGTGTATGTTTTGGCCACTGTTAAATAGTATTATGCTTTTGTTGTGTATTGTCTTTAATTGTCATACATTAGGCCTAGTATGCTTTACTCACAGGCTTACTCTTGATTTATTTCATTCTGTACCCATCATTAAAAAATTATATTTCATTTACAATTTTGTCTCAATGTCATTTCTTTTTGGTTATTGGATTTTCTTCTTCTATAGAATCGTAACTTAATAATAGAATCATCTGCATGTAGTGGACAAAATATCTTAACAAGTTTGCGTTTACCAACATCACCATTAGTATTAATCAAAGAGGAACCAAACCTACAACCACTGGACAAACATGTCTTATAGTTACATGCTATCAAAAAATGTGTTTGTAAAAAAACAACTATGAAAATTCCTACTGGAGTTTTTCCTAACAGTAACTGGGATCAAACATGAAACAACCATACATGCTAGTACATGTACATACTTATAGTTATAGCATACAAGATTTAACTAACAACCTTCTTTTTCAACAACAATACAGTGAGGGACTAAGTTATTGATAAAATCATCCTTGATGGCGTGCTTGCATTGGGACTCAATTTGCCACAGAAGACAATGAAGTAATGAAGAACACAGTTACAATGTTGAAATTTTAATAGTGTTGTGAGATAGGGATGAGTGCACATGAGATTAAAGGATGTTTAAGCATTACTTTTCCTTGGAAAAAAGAGTAAGTGCAACGACAGATTGACCTGGTGTCTGTATTGCATATTCTCTGAGTCTGATATAACAGAAATAGCTGAGTGGGAGGTTTAAAAACTCATTTATTGTGGCTACAAATTTTAACACAATTTTTAACACTACTTTGGCAATCTGTATCTGACTGTTCATTACAAACACTAATTGGTTGATCATAGCTAGGCCATGCTTTTCGCTTCGAAACCTGAATATCCTCGACCTCTAACGAGATTTTTAAAATTCTGTATTTTTAAGCATGCCCTATAATAATATACCCTGTCAAGTATTAATGGGTGTTGTCATACCCCACTTTTAAAGAAAAAAAGAAGAAAAAAAACACGTAATTTTTTGGTTGTGGAATAAAAAATTAATGTCAAATGTCACAAACCTAATACAATTTGTTTTTTCATCAAACACTTGGAAAATTGAAAATTATTATAATAATATTATTATTATTATTATTATTATTATTATTATTATTATTAAAAGAAATTCCCTTTAAAAAGTGCAAGATAATATAAAAATATATAAGTGCTTTATAAACGTATATGAATTATGATTAAAAGTAATCGTTTAGTATCGATGTCAACAGTTGTTCATTAAGACAATGGATTTCTTAAGACAAAATCGATTGAGGAATTAATGCACACTGAGATCTCTTCTTCGATATTACTATGCGAATTGAT
>RQTK01001627.1:35447-50315 GCA_003991915.1 Elysia chlorotica
TATTATTATTATTATTATTAGAGAGAGGGAGAGAGGTGCAACGACAAAGATAGGGAGAGAGGGGCAGCGATACAGCGAGAGGGAGAGAGATAGAAAGAGAAAGAGAGAGAGAGAGAGAGAGAGAGAGAGAGAGAGAGAGAGAGAGAGAGAGAGAGAGAGAGAGTTGCAAGTTGAGCTGATGAGCAATAATTATGCATCCACCAAGAGAGCCGCGAGCTGAGTGTGTGAGTGTGTGTGTGTGTGTGTGCGCGCGCGTGTGTGTGTGTGTGTTCAGCCAATGACTGGCGGTAATGGCGACGTATCGAGATAAATGATCGCGGAGTCTGCCTGGCCTCACAGACCCTCTCTCGACCTGGCCACACTGCGGCGCACCTCCAACTGACATGTCAGACAGTCAGAGTAAAACAGCTGTAGCTGCCACATTGTCAAACTCTAAAAAGCTACAAAGGAGCATCTGACAAAATCTAAGCATCAACAAAGAAGACAGAGCTCCTGAAAATTTAAGTTGACGAGACAGGAAAAAAAGTTTGTAAACTTTCAAATTATTCACAAAAAGGAAACTAGTCATATGATTTAACAGCAAGAAACATTTTTCGTCGCTGCGAAGTAAACACTTTTATTTGTATTCTGAAAGTGAGAGAGCGCAAAGAACTGTTATTGTTAAGCTCGAAAAAGAGATACGTACTGTTCCCACCTACGTTCAGTTTTTAGCTGTCTGCTGTTGTTAGCTACCTCCAGTTTTTGCTACCTACAGTTCGTGTTATTATTTACCTACATTTCTTATCTACTACAGTTTTAGTTACAGTTCCTAGCTACCTACAGTTCCTAGCTACCTACAGTTCCTAGCTACCTACAGTTCCTAGCTACCTACAGTTCCTAGCTACCTACAGTTCTTAGCTACCCACAGTTCTTAGCTACATGTCTTATCTACGAACAGTTCCTAGCTACCTACAGTTCCTAGATACCCACAAATCTTAGCTACCTACAGTTCCTAGCTACCTACAGTTCTTAGCTACCTACATATCGCAGCTACTATCGCAGCTACAACAGTTCATTGGAGGCTCCATCTGTCTCATTAGTTTTTGAAATCATTGAAAACATGAGCCTGTGAGTTCACCTGCCGCTCACTGACTGGGACTGGAGATTTCTTGCACTGGTCACAGTTTTGTCCGAGCATCCCGTTGGAAACAAAAGGTAAGGAACTACTATTTAAACCCCCCGCCTCCCTTCTCACATGTATAAACCAGAAACTAAATCATAATTAGATTCATGCTTAATAAGTTTTGAGGTGTAAAATACGACAGAAACACGGGCCATATTAGCCTAGGTTTTATACCCCTGAGCCGGTTTTGGGAATTTCCAATCTATTTAAAGATCTAGCTATTTAACAAACAAACATTGTAAGTACAATAGTCAGCGCTACAAACTTCACAGTCTGAAGCGGTATACCTTCCAAAATACCTGCAATGATTTATCAACTTTTCAATTTTATTTTAGAATCTTACTTAAGTTTCTTCTCATATTTACGTAATCTGGCTGTATTGTGATTAGGTCTGCTAGTAATTCTGCATTCATGAGATCTAATTAAAAAAATACAATACGCATATCATTATATTTTGCCAAGATTAATGAACATGAAAAGATAAAGTTTATATTTTTTTATGGAAAATCTACACAAAAAGCCATGGACCTCTCTAACGAAGCCTTATGAAGTGTAATTAAACTGATTTAAACACAATTAGTGCATTTTTCCCCACGTTGTTAAACATCCATTGCGCTTTTCTGAAAACAACTCAAGTGGCATTGTTTTTGATCAGCTCTCGAACCATGTCGGAAAATCATGTAGGTTTTCAAACTAATCAGTAAGGGTGCGCAAGATCAAGATGATTTTATTGTGGTTGATATCAAGAAGAATTTTCACCGCGAGTTCAGAGGCAGAGCAATGAGGAAAGCTTTTCCTGCGGGTGAAATTACAATTACAAAAATACGAATTGTATGCTTTTTAAAACAAAACTTTTAACCGCTTCATTGCAAGTCATTACACCTACGGATTTGGAAAAGTCTGAAATAATACTTAAAACTAAAAAAAAATCACATTTTGAAGAATTTAACAATCTAAGACCAGTTACTCCGGCATCTATTTATGCTAATGAAAAAAAATACTTTGAGAAGCGTTGCGTGAGTGGTGATTTGTGAGCATGTTAAGACATCTCAAAACATTTTAGATAAACCAACAAGCTGACGTAGAATACTCGTTTCTGCTTTAACTGTATTCAACAGCACCTACTCTTGGATTTTACATTTCCTCACTCAAACACGACAAGATGTTAGAATAAAAAGTCTGGAACAAAATGTGAGTTCAGACACAAGTACCCCTCTGGCAGCAGCCTTGGCGCTCTACTTACTCACCACACACACACACACACACACACACATACACACACAAGTGGCTGTAAGTTAACAGTTGGTCATTGACTAAGGCTGCAGATGACACAAGTCTTCAGGGATGGATAAAGTCAGATAAAGACGAAGTTGTTTTTTTTTTTACCGATATTTTATTGACTGGTTTGTGCAGTGGGGGAAAAACAAATTTCTGTTGCTTGAAGTTAAACAGGTAAAAGCGTTCATAATCTGTTTTAGTAATAAGGTGCTCCCTTTGAAGTGTGCGTTTTTACAAGTATTTCGAAGACTACACTGTATTAAAGACGACCAGTTAAAGTGGGACATTGCTTCAGCAAACGTCATAGTTCACTTGGATACGCGTTTTCACTGTGTGCGCATATTGAAATAATTCCATGTGTACAAGATCAGTCTGTGTGTTTCTACAAAGCAGCCATTGCAGGTATTATCACGTTCTCTGTAACTTGCTGGGGCGAGAATATTAAAAAAAAACAACAACAGGCGAAGGAAAATAAATAGAGTCATGTCAAAAGCATGCAAATTCTATCGTTATCTATCTACCTATTTTAGACTGTGATTCGTTTTGCTCTATTTCCGGACTTAGAGGGCCCCAAATAGAACAGATTGAGCTACACAATGAGCTAGGCCCATACACAGGTAGACACAATCAAACAATAACACAATTCAGAACCATAATCGACTTGGAAATCGTGACAATTAAAGAAAGAGGTAGTGCGGCGATAGGATTAGAAAAATAATGATAATAAAACAACAACAACAACAACAACAACAACAACAACAACAACAACAACAACAACAACAACAACAACAACAACAATGACAACACAACAGTATGTCTCAAACCTTCAGAACAGGTTAAAAAAAACATTTAAAAATGATAAAATCAGACAAAAGTCGGCACGGTTTTTTTAATCCGGAATTGATTAATGCCATAGTGTTTGCTCTAGGTGTTTTGTGTTTCTGTATGTCGGCCATGGAAAATAAGTCATTACCTTATTGGACAATTAGCGTAAAACTAAGGGACATAGGAATGTTCGAGCATGTATGCCTGGTTCTCTGACATTTTCCTCTCTCTACTAAAGAAAATGTTTGTGTATGTCGCGAGTTCGACCTGACCACCCGGGCAACAATGCAAGTGTTTTTCTTTTCTCTAGTATCAACCTGGAGCTGCAGAAATTTACAAACAATCGCGTAAGTTCAAACGTTGATTAAAATGGGTGAACTTTTATCAAAATGATTTAAGTGCTGGTTTGTCTGCATTTATCTTTTACAATCCCGACACTCTAACAAAAAGAAAAAACAATATTATAGAAACGGCTTTTTACTATAGGTTAAAATGGCATGGATATTTCTACTGTGAACTGTACTCTAAATAAATATTTATCGTGTGCCTTTAAATCTGCTAGATTTGGCATACGTGTGTCGTGGGACCCGTCTACAATATAGCCTATGCAGTGCTGACGATAGGAGCTAACCAGATCAAAGCATCCTAAGTTTGGAACAGATACACTTTTTACTCCACGCCGATTTCACTCACCGAGCGATCTATATCTAACTCTAGTAATCTTTCTGTAGACCTCGTCGTACAACTTAAAAAATAATAATTATTAACATTCGATGCTTCTCCAACGGGGATAACGACCGGCTCGGGAACTACAACATTGCATTTTTAAAAGAAATAATTATGTGACCTAAAGAACTACAACATTTCATTTATAAAAGATATATGTGCACTAAAAAAGCGACAACATTGCATTTATAAGGGAGGGGGGGGGCTGCCTCAAGTGGTAGAGCGATTGTTTTCAGGTCAGAAGGTCCGTTGTTCGAATCCCACGATCGGTCAAAAATTTTTTTTCGGAGTTCGTCCCTATAACTAGTTGGGTCGGTGTCTAATGTGACCAGCCTCGTCGTGTCTCGTGTATGGCAGCACATAAAGTTGTCAGACGTCAGTGTTGGGGTCGGTCCACAGTATAACCTATGTGGTGCCTCAGCGTCCAAGAGCGAGGCTTCTAAAAATAGACATGGGCACTAAAATAAAAAAAAGATAGTTACTTTTACAACCAGAGTGAGCTATATCATTAAAATAGTAGGATGGGTTAAGCTAATTATCGTCTAGTAGGCTCGCAGGCCGAACGAAATTGTCTTTTTAGTATTGGGGGCGCGGTGGTCCAGGGGTAGAACATCGGCTTCCGACGCAAAAGGTCAAGAGTTCGAATCCTGGCTGTTGCGTTCCCTACTGGTTGGGTCGGTGTCAGTATAATGTGAGCGGCTGAGACAGGAGTCACGGTATCCCCGCCCTGTCTCGTGTGTGGCAGCACATAAAAATTGTCAGACGTCCGTCTTGGGGCCCGTCCACAATATAGCCTATAGAGTGCTGCTGTTGGACGATAAAGCAACCCAACCAACCAACCAAGTCTTTTAGTATTAGTCTGTTCTAACTTAACTATGATACTAATTTTCAACGAATAGATCACTCTTACACTTGTCATGTATAAATGTGTCCACTTGAGTCAATTCGGTGACTTTGCCTGTTATTCTCTTTGCGCTAGATCGAAGAATCACAAAGTACTTCCGGTTGTGCGCTTTCTCATTAATATCTTCTTTCAGAGACTAGAACGTTAACCCGCACATAATAGCATTAGGCCTACCCACAGCATGTCCCAATCTCCCCGCTCTGTCCCGCGTGTGGCAGCACATACAATTGTCAGACACCAGTCTTTCAACCCGTCCGCAATACAGCCTATGCAGAGCTCACGTTGGGCGTTAAACTCACGTCGTACCCTATACTACGTCCTATAGCTATAGGTGAGTTCAAGGTCATCACAGAGTCGATTATTAATATTCATTTGGTGCACATGCTTTTAGAGTTGTATAATAACATTGGAGGGAGGGGGTGGTTGTAGTAGTAGTAGTAGTAGTAGTAGTAGTAGTAGTAGTAGTAGTAGTAGTAGTAGTAGTAGTAGTAGTAGTAGTAGTAGTAGTAGCAGTAGTAGTAGTAGTAGTAGTAGTAGTAGTAGCAGCAGCAGCATATGGCTACACCTCCGAAGTTAACCTGTCAATGCAAAATGTTTCTCTGAATTCGGCAGCCTGAACTGTATCAAAACCGCCATCAAGTTCTCTAAAAGGCCAGTGAATGGTTATATGGCCAATTGTCTCAGGACTTCCATTACTTCGAGTGTACGTGGGTGGTTTTTGGACACCGAAATAGCTATTAATTATTCCGACCAAAGTACAAATGCGAAAGAAAACAATTAGTATTATTCCTCAGTAGTCATTTATTAGAAATTGTCAAATTTCTAATCTTGCTAGATAAAAGAAGCGAAAAAGATAATTAGAACCTTAATAATAAACCATAATCTTTGTCAAAACATGAGAAAGTGTGCTACTGTAAGCGTCAGTTCTATTCACTGTTATTAGAACTTTGAGATTATAATTATACTAATACTAAATGTGTAGGAGTGCTGTATTGCAAGCATTAGAAAGTTCGAGATAAAAATAGACTAAATGTGTAAGAGTGCTCTGTTGTAAGCATCAGTCTCAAATTCCAATCAGACCAATTGAATCCCGACTGGTTGAGTTCTATTTATAGCAACACGTTATTTTATGACAAAGGCCTGGCGGTAACGGGTTCCATACAGAAACTCTGACGACAGATATAGGAACTTGTACCCTCGTCCAATCATTGTTCTAGCCTAGACTTGCGCAGCCAATGATTGTTTAGATAACCCCGCGCCTGTAGGGCATAATTAGGTGACCCGTTCTCGGCGTGTGGGTCGCAAACCTATAATGCGACCGGCTGAGGTACATAGCCTGGTATCCACGCCGTGTATCTGCGATGTCTTGGGACTCGTCTCCGAGATAGTCTAATAAGATACTGACGCTGGGCGTTGTGAAACAGAAAGTAAACAAATACAAAAACTCTTGGGAAGGACTTTAAAACATAATGTATTCCCCCAGAGAATTATAGAGACACAATGAAAAACGTCAAATCACAAACCAGTGGTCTGCATTTTTTATAAAGCAGAAGACTTAGGCGACGTGTGGTGAGAAGTAAACTGAACTCTGGTAGACTTAAGGTCCGTACTGGATCAAACAATGTTCATCACTAGCGGTGTCACGTGACCTGGGTACACCAGGCACTGGTTACATCGTCACGTTGGCGTGTGGGGGACGCCTCGACATACAAACTGAACCTCCATCTTTAAAGTTACACCCGGGCCTTATGTCTCCCAGGTTCCATAGTAGGATGCTTTACGGCGACGGGTCTCAAGAATTCATAATTTGTAAAAGTTTTGGACGCTGCCAAACAGAGGCAGAGCGAGGATGCCATGACTCCTATCTCAGCTGGTCCTATTGTACTGTACCGACTCAATTAGGAAAGGGCGGAAACTGGCGTTACATGAATTTGCTCTATCACATAATATTGGCTGAGAGGGAATGCACTCGTCGAATGGTAGGGTGAACGCCTTCTACGCGGAAGTTTGCGGTTCGAACCATGCATTTGCCACCACATTTCCCCCCACAGGTTAGGTGTGTATGAGTATCACGGGATAGAACGCCGTATTTTTTGTTATCTTTATTGAGACTTACAAGATGTTCAACTAGGAGGCAGGTTTTCTTTCTCTGACTAAAGATAAAAGAGCCCCTGCCGTCTGATGTGAAGCCGAGCGCCCTATTACTTAAGCCACCTCGCCCCTAACCTTCACAGTATCATCAACATACACTCTATCAATGAGAACCCTGTGGTAGGGGGAATATCTTGCTTAAGCACCGCATAGCTCACAAGTACCTCAAGTTTTCCAAGAGCACGAAGTTTTCAAGGCGAGCTATGTAGATATTGCTCTAATTCTGTAGATCTAAGTATCTGTTTGGGAGAACGTTTGTTAAAATACTTTCATCTCAAAGTCAAATGCGGTAATGCCAGTGGGTACACAAGCCCCTCTGGAGACTAGAGGCTACAACCCAGTGCTTTTATTATTACTATTCATGGAGAATATTAACATAGGTAGGGCCTATGTAGAGAGAATTACCAATAAATACTTTTATATTTTGTTGTAACGTTGGCTGAAGGTAAAGGTCAGGGTCGCATTGTAAAAACCTGGGATATGATCTAGTGTATATGTCAAATTGAAAGATTACCAAAGTATGGGGCCATTTCTAATGAACAATAGATTCCAGTGGTAGGCAAATCATTTTCCTTCTCTCTATCTACCTCTCTCTATTTTTTCCTCTCCCTCTCTCTCTCTCTCTCTCTCTCTCTCTCTCTCTCTCTCTCTCTCTCTCTCTTTCACTTCCTGAATCTCCTTATCTGTCTCTATTTTTCTCTCTCTTTCATTTCCTGAATCTCCTTATCTGTCTTTATTTATTTTTTTCTTCGTCATCTCTCTCTAGTCTCTCCCCCCCCCTTTCTCTCACTCTTTCTCCTCCTTCCCTCTGTCTCTTCTTCTTTTACGCCACACTATGGTGCCACAATTGATGTGGGATTACCTTTAGATGCCCGACACAGGTAACAACAAATCTTGTAACGCGATATTCTGATATAAAAGTATTAAGTCTACACCCCGCCAATAAAATGTAAAACTAGAAGGCTAGTAGCATTGTTGCTTAAATGAGCCGATTGTGGACCAGCTATTTAATAACCTTCACCCCCTGGCATATCACGTGACCATCCTTACCTGTCATATCAAGTGCTCGTGTCATCTTGGGGAACAACTGGTGTGAGACGGGTTTTTGATCCTCAGGTGAGTGACCTTGATTACTGAGGTCGACCATAGTGGCATTTGGCAGTGCGTGTCAGGCAGTACACAATTAGCGCGGAGATGGTTACAATTATAATGGCCGCCATGCTGGTAATAATGTTTGAATAGTATAGACCATTTTTCTTTTTAGAATAAATGAATCTTTCTATTTCTCTTTTTCTGTTTCTTTTTGTGTGACTTTTTGTTCTCTCTTTGTCTGTCTCTCTGTTTGTCTATCTGCCCAACTGTCTGTCTGTCGCTGTCTCTATCTATCTCTGTCTGGCTCTGACTCTATCTGCCTGTGTATATGTCTTTTGGTCTCTGCCTGTGTATATGTCTTTCGGTCTCTGCCTGTGTATATGTCTTTTGGTCTCTGTCTGTGTATATGTCTTTCGGTCGCTGTCTCTCTCTTTCTGTCTTTCTGTCTCGTCCGTCTCTCTTTCTTTCTCTATCTCTATTTCTCCCCCCCCCCTTCTATCCCACAAATCTGTGCCTCTCTTTATATCTATCCTACAGTTATACTTCATACCAATAAGCTCGTGTCTTGGCTCTTGTCCGTCCCCTGCTGGTTGAGCCCATGTCAGTATTGTGTGATCAGCTCCGACAGAGTCCTGGTATCCCTGCACTGTCTCTGGGTGACAGCACATAAAATAATCAGACGTGAGTCTTGGGACTCGACCACAATGTAGCCTTAATAGTGCTGACGTTGGATGTTAAGCAACAATATCTCTCTCTCTCTCTCTCTCTCTCTCTCTCTCTCTCTCTCTCTCTCTCTCTCTCTCACTTTCTCTCTGTCTCTCTGTCTCTGTCTCTCTCTCCCACAAAGCCGTGTTTCTCCAGATTCAACTTACAATTATTCTTCACCATAAGCTCCGCTCTCCCTCTACCAAACATTAATAACTGATATTATGATATAATTTGCTTCATTAATAATCATGTGTTATTCACCCCATTAAACAACAGTTTTTTGAAGAATCATTATGACCAAATTTATCTTGATTCATATCATTGTCTCTCTCTTCCACATCTTTCAGCTTCATTGTGGGTTTAGTTTTTGCTCCAACGCTCACTTTATGTTATTTTTAGATCCCTTGATGAAGCATCGAACAATTTTAAAATCCCTTCTTGCTCTCGTATGATTATCATTTTTTTTTGTACTTTGAAATTCTAGAAGATTGAATCGTCGATCTTACATACATGATCTTCACAACAGGAATTTACAAAACTACAAATTTTTAAATGAGTACTTATACACTGTAATGGTAAATTATTCTGAACATGACTCCACGCACAAATAACAAGTTTAATACATACAGAATACCCATTTTCTTTCTCATGGTACTTAAAACCTGTATGAACACTATTTTCCACCCCACAGTGTAGATGCATTTCTTAGTTTTCCGCTTCCAACTCTCTTAAACTTTCGAGATGTTGCCACTTAAACCCATTGCTAGCCATCCATTCATGTGTTTCATTTTCTCTGTAAAGTCGGGACCTACTATGGCTTTAGAAACTCGTAGGTAGGAAACCAAAGCGCCGTAACTCGAGATACGCCTTTTGGGAAATAATACATACGTTAAAGCGCATAGTGGCGGCAAGCTCTTGTCAAAACGACAGAGCTGTAGCTTTAAAATTAAGCATTTTATAACACACTGTATTTAATAGTATCTTACGTTTGCGGAAAATTGACCTCCAAAGGATTCTAAGTCCAGATACGACTGTTTGACTTCAAGTATCCGTGCTGTTGATATCGTATGGGTGCCATAGGACTTTTTGGTTTCAAATGAACTACACCCAGCAGTGGGTTCCTGGGTTATATCTTGACTTTCGGAAATTTGGGCTATTAAATATGTTCACGGCGTTCTATGCATTACTTTTCACCCTGTGAGATACGAATTTCGATCAGTTGGTTTTGAATGTACCCAATTCCATTGTAAAATGTGATGTTAGGATTTGCTGTTTAATAGTTTAATTTTTTTCTGTAAACCCACATTGTGATTTTGCTACAAGGTTTTGCGGCTCTTGTACCCAGAGAAATCTGACCTTGACCATGCGTTCAACAGTTTTACAAAGACAGATCTGTAAAGCTATTGGTTGTGTGATGTTGGTGGTATTTGAGGGGCATTTGTTTGGTTTAAGGGCAGGAGTTACCATCGCCTCATTTCAAGATGAAGGAAGATCACCACTTTCACACAGACGGTTTTATATTGTCAATAGCTTTTTTACTCCATGCTTCAGCAGATGTTAGAAATTGGTTATAAACAGCGCCTGGTCTTTGAGCAGATTCGTTGCACAGTGCCTCAAAGCTTCTTAGCGAAGTTATCGTATGGGGAGAGCTGGGGATAGCCCGTGCAGGAGAACCCAACCTCAAAGAGGACCAGCCCGTTCATCAGCCTAGTCCAAGCTGGTCTCTTTCCTGGAAGGAAAAGTCAAGGCCAAAGAGGTTTGTTGGTGAGTACCTGACTACAAGCAGCAGTTCAACCTCCATATACCTGCTTTTCGCCGTAAAGGTTGCTCCTCAAGGCAAAACGAGGCGTCCAATAGTCGGGAAGGAAGAAGACTCGATGAAAACTTCAACTGTTTTTACAGTTTTGTGAATTTTTATGAGAACATGTTCTTCAATTAAGTCAGATAAAAAAAAACCCAACAAAAAACAAACAAACAAACAAATATTTTCTGTTCTCGTTGCCCTGATTAGAAAATCATGATCCTATATTTATGAAACCTGTCCATGATTATGCGGGCTTTTGTCAAAGCTTGTTGTTCTCTTGTCTTCCAATTTTCCATCCTGACTCGTGTCAATATTTGCGGCCGTTGTGTCTTCACAGATTTAGCTCCCCCTGATCAAAGTGATGTGGTCTAGTCGCGTGCTCCAGAACGAGCGAATCATTTTTTTTCTGTTATTTCAACAAAGGATCTATTTTCTGCTTTTTATAATTTCTCTCCTCACTCCTGCTGCCCCCCCCCCCCCCCGACCTACCGCTACTGCTCCTCATAATCATCATCTCGTGTAAACCTTCAGTGTACATGCTCTGTAAACCTGCAGTGTATATGCTCTGTAAACCTGCAGTGTATATGCTCTGTAAACCAGCTGCATGATTGCTCTTAACAGATTGGCTTTTGCTTCTCTGCACATGTTCACAAAATACACAGACTTTCTTCAAATCAAATATCTCGTCACTTCGTAACAATTTCTCTCTCTCTCTCTCTCTCTCTCTCTCTCTCTCTCTCTCTCCCCTCTCTTTCTCTCTCACATCCAAATTTAGAGTTAAAGCTTATTCGATGATGTAGTTGACATAATAAAAAGAAAGAACTTTGGAAAGCAGAGGGGTAGTGAGCGATAAAATTGTAAAAAAAGAAAAGGGAAAAAAACACGAAAAAGCAACAACAGGACAATGAAATGTGTTTGTACAATTTCAATCAGATAACTGTGAAAGCAAACATTAACAACATGGAAGTGAGAAGCTGATACAACCATTCAAAGATGCTCGCAATCAAGGACGTTTCCTATTTCAATTAGTTGTAACATAAGCGCTAGTGTAAGAAACAAAATGACGTGTGTCTAGTCAGGGAAATACGATCCATTTGCGCTGTTATTAGTGTTAATTAACACATGATTTGATGTGGGGAAAAAACCCACAACAACAACAAAGCAGGTTGAAACAGAAACTTGACGAAAAGGTTCTCAATAAACATTAAAAACATACACTCTCTCACTCTACCCCTTTCCCTATTCCTGTCTTTCTCTCGTGTACTCAATCGCCTCTTCTCTCTCTCTCTCTCTCTCTCTCTCTCTCTCTCTCTCTCTCTCTCTCTCTCACAAACACACACACACACACACGCACACACACACTTTCAATCTTTTGTTTCTCTGCCGTTTTCGACTCTGATTTTAGATCTTATCTAGTTAACCATTGAACATGGATTCGCTCTTGGCATATTGCTGAACTTTGTTCTTGTTAGTAAATTTGTTGCCTACATTTGATGTGATTCACATCTCAAATCTTGAGACAATACTATCCTTTCTGTGTGTGCTTACATTATTATGTCGAAACCTCACTTTTCTCTGAGTGTGGCAGATCCTTTATTTCATCCTTACTCACATGCAGACAGTCAAAGGTAACAAAGAGCACAATGTATAGACTGATACAGGTAGGCTACAAACTGAGAGAGTTTCTTTGTTTCTGATTCAATTTTGTTACAACTTTGATCTATATAGCGCTTGGTAATTTCTGTTTCAAGACCAACACAAACAAGTGTATATTACCAACTTAATGTGTTGACAATAATAGTAAATGTACAGATTTTAGAATGATATATACCGTGTCGCTTCAGATAATCGTAGTTGCCTCATGCACAATTCTACAGGGCAAACTTGTTTATATTGTAGGGCGAATCCGGCGCATTCCGGTGTAAACTAGCCAAGTGGTAAAGTTGGTGATTTTGAAAATTTAAAATAAAATAGTTCCGTTCTTTATTGTTGTGGAATGCGAAGGCTTACGGCGCGCCGTAACAATTTTTGAATAAGAAAGCTACCGCGACGTTGAACGTAGGCTATAACCCAATAAGGTCGAGGGTTCTAATCCCACAAAGCGCAAAAATTATTCAAATATTTTCTCTTTAAGCATCTTTCTCACCACCGCTGAGCACATACCAAGTATAATTCAAGCCCTACATTTTTATCTGATAAAAATCATCCCAATATTCCTTTTAAGTTTGATAGCACCGTGACTATACTATCGAGTTAGAAATGTACATCCAAAATGAGCATTGAGGCATACTCGATAAAGTACTTGACATAATAAAAAGAAAGAACTTTGGAAAGCAGAGGGGTAGTGAGCGATAAAATTGTAAAAAAAGAAAAGGGAAAAAAACACGAAAAAGCAACAACAGGACAATGAAATGTGTTTGTACAATTTCAATCAGATAACTGTGAAAGCAAACATTAACAACATGGAAGTGAGAAGCTGATACAACCATTCAAAGATGCTCGCAATCAAGGACGTTTCCTATTTCAATTAGTTGTAACATAAGCGCTAGTGTAAGAAACAAAATGACGTGTGTCTAGTCAGGGAAATACGATCCATTTGCGTTGTTAATTAACACATGATTTGATGTAGGGGGAAAAACACAACAACAACAAAGCAGATTGGAACAGAGAATTGACGAAAAGGTTCTCAATAAACATTAAAAACATACACTCTCTCACTCTACCCCTTTCCCTATTCCTGTCTTTCTCTCGTGTACTCAATCGCCTCTTCTCTCTCTCTCTCTCTCTCTCTCTCTCTCTCTCTCTCTCTCTCTCTCTCCCTCTCTCTGTCACACACACACACACTTTCAATCTTTTGTTTCTCTGCCGTTTTCGACTCTGATTTTAGATCTTATCTAGTTAACCATTGAACATGGATTCGCTCTTGGCATCATTGCTTCATTTTAATCCCAGAAAAGAAATATACACACATACTGTTGGAGAAAAACAACACATTTAGAACTTCTGACCGACTGAAGCTAATTGTACCAATGCCTAGATCTAGATTACAGATAGCTAAAATTCCACTTATTTTCCACAAAAACTGATCACCAAAATCGGTCACGCATATTTGCGTTCTGTTTGTTTGGGCTGAAGGCAAGGGGACTTTGAGTTTTAGTTTAACTTTATTGCTTAGGCTCCAACGTCACTACTAGATAGTCTATGTTGTGGACAGGTCTCAGAACTAACTTCTAACAACTTTACGCGCTGCCATACAGGGACAGTGCGGGGGTACCATGACTCCTATCTCAACCGGTCACCGTAAACTGACACCGACCCAATCAGCAGGGAACGAATGGGAACAAATATATTTTTGAGAAATCGTGGGATTCGAACCAGGGACCTCCCGATTGGAGAAGTAACGCTCTACCAGTGTTGGCAGTTCGCCCCCTGCGGCAAGGCGATAAACCGTATAGCTCTGTAGACCCTCACACTGAGGACTACCATCCCTGGCGGTATGAAAGTCGATGTCCTGACCTCAAATTTGTGTCGCAATAGCGAGACATCCTGCACATTCTGCAATTTTAAAAAACCATTAAAATGGTCCAGCTGATAAGATCTGCTTTCTTGTTGACACGATGCATCACTTTCAATTCTGTGACATATACAGTAATACAAACTTGTCCCATTGCCGGTTCAAGTTGAAAGCGAATCTTTCCAATTGCTTTCCAACGGAAATGTAGATTACCAACTTCAGCACGCCATATCCTATGAAATCTTCGTTAGATTAAGGTAGCTTTAACATTCTAAACGGTATCTTTCCGGCTTTGAAGCTACTCTAATGGATCAAAAGAAAAACTCACTTAAAGCCTGAAGTTCTCAACTCGAGGTGAGTGTAGGTCGGGGTAGAGCCACAGCGCAAATTGGCTGCTGATAAAAACTTATTACACATTTTTTGATTACTTTTGTGGGTTTTTTTTAGCACATTGTGAGGGAGCGTCGGCAATGATGTTTGTGTAGGCGTTTAATTCTGCTGACAATCCGCAACATTAATTATATCTAGCTCTAGTTCTGGCAAAATGGAGAGAAGAACAATAGGAACTCGCCTGTCACGAAACTGATTAGCTGATTGCTTGGAAAGCAAGTGAAAAAAGGGAGAAAAGAATATGTATCTATATGATGTGTGTGTGTGTGTGTCCAAGAGAGAGAGAGAGAGAGAGAGAGAGAGAGAGAGAGAGA
>RQTK01001627.1:50726-62354 GCA_003991915.1 Elysia chlorotica
GAGAGAGAGAGAGAGAGAGAGAGAGAAAGAGAGAGAGAGAGAGAGAGAGAGCGAGAGAGAGAGAGAGAGAGCTCAAGGATGAACAAACACACTTTTCCGATTATAGACTTATTCCAACAGCACGCACACAAAAATCCCACCTTGCACTGCAGCGATAAAAGGGTTAATTTCTTACCACGGTATCGCCCAGTGATGGGTAAAACACCCATTTGGCGGAAGGCAATTTACCACAAGGGTTAAAACACCCATTTGGCGGAAGGCAATTTACCACAATGCTGAAATCAAATCACGACTCTGAAATCGGACGTTGCCAATCCTCTCTTTTTTTCCCTATCGTTTCAAAAATGATTTTAAGTGTAATAGTGAGATGAAGTCATGCCGCCCTTGCTCTAAGTAAAAACTAAGCTGTTGGTTGAAAACTGTTTCGCTATCGACGCTTGTTTTGTTTTTAAACAAACGTGAAATTTCACGGAAATGGCTGTCTATCGGAGTGATTATGTACTGCGAGCCAAAGTCCGGCGGAACTAAAAGAAGATGGTGGTAGTTGTAGCGAGATAACAGGTTGTTACCCTTAACGTGTTTAAAATAAATCAAGGCACCGGTTGGTGGTTGGTTAGGTTCATTGCTTGATTCCCAACGTCAGCTCTATGTAGTCTATATTGTGGACGGGTTCCATTTCTAACATTTCACAATTTTATATATTGCCACATATGAGATAGGGCGGGGAGACCTGGACTCCTGTCTCAGCCAGTCAAAACAAAGGGACAATACCCGTGCTTTGTGGTGAGCGTAGGGCATCAAAGTTATTATGTACCCAAATAGTTCTATAAATAATTGTCAAAAACAGTATCGACATTCTTAAGACCCATGAAAAAGCCTGAGTCTGAGAAATTGTAAAGTCGGATTTTAAACGACATTAATGGAGGTATGCACGCTTTTTAAAGACTGAAGTAGAATAGTATTGTTGTCTTCAATATGATTAAAATCTTTAAAATCCTCACAGGCTTTTTTAGTTAAAGAAATAAAAAAAAACATAAACACAAGAAGCAACCAAACAATCATTTTTGAAAAAATTATCAAATGCGTAAATAGCACACAAATGCAATGTTTTACGGATACATTTTATAGACATCAGGGTCAACTTATTGATCAAATTCCATTTGAAAACCTGGAGTGCCGTTACATCCTGAGCTCAAAAGCTATACAAATAGTACTGCTAACACATATCAAGTTTTTTTTTAATTTCAAATATGGAAAGAAGTTCGCAGCAGCAAAACCAGCTAACAATCTGGCTCAAGGGTGGTGCGTATGGCTTGCATTCGAGTGACTGGCTAAGACAGGAGTCCTGGTATCCTCGCCCTGTTTCTTTAGTGAATGAAGTTGTTAGACATTAGTCTTGGGACACATCCCCAATAAAGCCTTGTTGCTGACGGTAGAGGTCAAGACACCAACACTAACAGTGGTAACCAGGCACACGGCAACAGTATAATGGTGTCAGTCACTGGAGACGCAAGTTTTATCCTAGGTCACATCCCCTACACACACGATCTGCCCTCTCTCTGTTCTATTTGCCGTATCTTTCTATTTCCCCTGCACGATTTTGCCGCACACCTCTATAGCCTTCGAACCCAATGCTCATGTCGTGTTGTTAGTAATCCTACGCGCTACATGGTCTGCCACAGCCAGTTTGGCCAGTTCGGAGTCTACACACGCGCAGTCAGACTATCCGAGAGTACTAATTAGAACTATCTCACGCTCATCAATTGATACGTGTCTAGGTGTCGTAAGTACAACTTTGTGCCAGCTTACGACTCGTTGTAAGACAGACGAATAAGGAGGTTTACGACTAGACTCGTAAGCTACTGCAAGGTTGTACTTACGATGCTAGATCTAGAGAAATAATCGCCTATAGATAGACCAGACAAGGCCAACTAAGCGTAGAATAAGTTTTTCCATCACGACTTCTTGTCATAAGAAGCACGGTGCAAATTGCATAGGAAACCGCATCAGTGAAGTCAGAGAAACCTGAGATTGTTCTCAGGGCTAGACGAGAATCTGACTTCAGTATAAATAGTGGCCGATGATCTCTTCACCTTTTGTGTAGTGGCCGTAGCGGATGGGTGAGGGTGAGTGCTTAGCTAACGTCTACCTGCTGGTTCATATTCTTAAGTAGCCTTGGAATTTGTAGGTGCCGTATTTTTGTTTATTCAGCAGTGGTTCATTTTTATGTAATTTAAAGATATTAGTTTAAACCTACAAGCCAACATTATCGCGGTTCGAATCCCACGATTGGTCAAAATGGCCAACATAACCCGGGCCGGCTAAAACAGGAATCCTGGTATTCCTACACTGTGGGGCGAACTGGCTCAAGTGGTAGAGCGTTATTCTCCAGATAAGGATATCCGCGATTCAAATCCCACAATTGATCAATATATTTGTATGATTTTTTCCCTTATTGCCTAGGTCGCTTTCAGTATAATGTGAGTCGACCCTCTGCACTGTCTCTGTGTGACAAAACGTAAAACTGTCAGATGTCATTCTTGAGATCCGTCCACAATATAGGCTATAGTGTTGACATTAAACGTTAAACAAGTGCCAGCTTACCCTAGACCGCTAAATGGTGTATTTTAGCCTGACATGACTCAATGGTGTTTATTATTTAATTTGTTAGAGGAGTTAAAATTCATAACAGTCCGGCGTTATTGTTTTTTGCTAGACACTCAAGTCGTCGGAGAGGGTGAGGGAATAAAAAGGCTAACAACACATGTCCTTTTATTTATTTTATGTCCTTTGAAGTGATTTGAATACTCGAGCGTAACATGACTGTAGAGCTCTTTATACTTTAGACCATTGGTATTGGTATTTCCCGATTTCTAGAACATAATATAAAATTAAATATAATAATATTATTATTACATTTATTATTATATTTTGTTTTGTAGAGTTGCAGATTTTAGAATGTACCTTTAGAAGAATAGCAGATTAATTCAAGGAGTACTTCAAAGAATGCGTCAATATATAGAGAGGCCTTTTTTCCTTTGGGTTAGATAAATATTATTTAGAATTGAAAAACAAAACTTTCAAAAAGCAATATAATAAAGCATGAATAACAAGTAACGTATAAAATGTCGGTAATAATAAAAACCGCAAGTGATCATAAATAATTTTTTTTTAAATGTGCAGCTTTTTTACGATTTCGGCGAATGAGTTTTATTACCTCTGGGTCGCAGTGGCAGTAAACTATAGATCTGCAGTCGTACGTACAACGCTGTCGTAGCTTACAACTCGTCGTACGCCTTTCTTATTCCCATAATCTCGAGAAGAGTCGTTAGCTGATTTCACGGTAATAAAGAAAAACGGAATTCATTTTATTGTTTACTCGAGGGGTTTTGAAAGTTAGCTGTGAATATTAAAGTTCTCTTTTCCCACATGATTTGAAGATAACATTTTGCATTGTTCTGTAATTATCTGTTGCACTGGAGTTCAAGTAAGTCAAAGACAGTACTGTTAAACTGTAATAAAAAATTTTTAACACGAAATCTATGCCATTGCAAGTAAAGAATTTTAAAGGCACTATTTATTCTGAAATAAAGTGTATGTGAGAGAGAGAGAGAGAGAGAGAGAGAGAGAGAGAGAGAGAGAGAGAGAGAGAGAGAGAGACAGAGAGAGACAGAGAGAGAGAGAGAGAGAGAGACAGAGAAAGACAGACAGACAGAGACAGAGAGGCAGATAGACAAACAGACAGAAACAGAGACAGAGACGGAGAAATAAAGAGAGAGAGAGAGAGAGAGAGAGAGAGAGAGAGAGAGAGAGACAGACAGACAGAGACAAAGAGTCACATGTAGACGTTGCTAGAGATAAATGCACTCACAGTACACGTATACTTAAAGAACTTGTTCCATAACTATTTCCAGTGATTACTTGGGTACATTAAAAGATAAGATACGATACGATAGACTTTATTGGTCCATTAAAAGTTGACTAATTCCCCGTACGCCGCAGTCATTGTACCTACAGGTTGAGACAAAGAATATTAACCGCGCCTCTCAATCTACGTTAACTATAATGTGTGGAATTTGTGGTCACGTCAGATGATTAAGTCTGGATGTCAAAATTAGACACGAATGATAAGCTCCCCCTCAAATTAACTGAGCCATTTCGTAAGCCTCTCTTTACTTTCACTCGCCAACTGTTACACAAGTTTTAACACAGACCTTGCGGCCCACGCTGTGATAACCGATAACATAATCTCGCCCCTTACACATGTGGTCATCTGATTGATTGTTGGCTCCCTAAGTCTGAGAGAGAGAGAGACAGAGAGAGAGACAGAGAGAGAGGCAGAGAGAGAGAAAGAGCGAGCGAGAGAGGAAGGAGAGAGAGGGAGAGAGAGTGAGAGAGAGCGAGCGAGAGAGAGACAGACTGAAAGAGAGACAGAGTCGGAGAAATAAAGAGAGAGAGAGAGAGAGAGAGAGAGAGAGAGATAGACAGACAGATTGAAACAGAGACAGACATAGGCAGACAGACATACATAGGCAGACAGACATACATAGGCAGACAGAATGATATAGGCATACAGACAGACATAGGCAGACAAACAGATATAGCCAGCCAGCCAGCCAGACAGACAGACAGACAGACATAGAGTAGACAGCCAGACAGACAGACATAGCCAGACAGACAGACATAGCCAGACAGACAGACAGACATAGGCAGACAGACAGACATAGGCAAACATAGACAGACAGAGAGAGACAGACAGACAGACAGACAGACACACATGGTCATACAGACATAGGCATACAAACAGACATAGCCAGACAGACAGACATTACAGACAGACATAGGTAGACAGACAGACATAGGTAGACAGACAGACAGACACTGCCAGAGAGACAGACAGGCGAAGTTGCCAGAACGGGTCTTGAACCATGGACAGAGACAGAGGTAATGTTCACCAATCGATTATACGCGGAAATCAACGTCAAGCGGGTACTTTTTTCGACCTAAAAGGTGATGAAATTAATCTACACAATACAATTCTTCTAGATTTAGACACTCATACCTGGTACAAATAAGTTAAAATCGTGAGTCTTCAGAGATTTGGATAGCTCATCTTTTTATCAATGCTGTCCGGACTTGTCATAGACATACGTGTTATATTCATATCTTAGAACGAGGGGTAGGCTTTTCACAACATTGGTTTGAGGGGGGGGGGACTGACACAATATGTTTTGTTTTGCTCTACATTACATTCGAATATTTGCCCAATCACAAACTGTTTACTTCAGGAGTAGCAATTTGACTATAGTAAAAGTCTAAAGGTATAAAGGTTTCAATCCCAGAAACGATGTGCACCCCTCCAACTATTTTCTCTAAATATCGCTCAACTTTTAGACAAAACTAAATTCTAACTAAAGCTCCGCACCGCCTACATAAAATTTGCAAGTTTTGCGTGGTCAGATTATAATGTGAGGGAACGAAATGGGATATACAGATTTTGACCAATAGTTGGTTTTAAACCGGAGAAGCTCCCGCTTGGGGGACCAACGCTCTACCACCTGCAGAGACATAGGCCTAGTATCTGAATTTGCGAGTGCTTGTGACATGTGTATTGATTAAATAATTTATATTAGGCGTTCTTTCATTTTATGAGATATCCCTCTCCTTTTCTCTCTCTCTCTCTCTCTCTCTCTCTCTCTCTCTCTCTCTCTCTCTTTCTCTCTCTCTCTCTCTCTCTCTCTCTCTCTCTCTCTCTCTCTCTCTCTCTCTCTCTCTCTCTCTCTCTCTCTCTCTCTCTCTCTCTCTCTCTCTCCATCTCTCTATCCCTTTATCCCCCCTCTCCCTTCACCCCCCCCCCCTCTTTCCCTCCCTCTATTTCTCTTGGCATGGATAATCTTTCCAGTGTTTTCAACGACTAACACTATTTCTCTCTCTTAAATTCATACTAAATACCGATAGTAATGATAATAATAATAATAAAAATTGTCCAAGTTCGATTATTGTCGATTATTTTTAAGTCCACTGAATCCAGATTGAACGAATACTGACAAATCGATTATAATTTTTTTGAGGAAATCGACAAGTTTTAGAAGGGTACTTTTCGGCGCTCTAGAAACAAGGTGCTAAAGTTAATCTACACAATACAATTTCTTCTGCCTTAAAAACTTGTTTCTAGTTTTAGACCTCAATACTTGGTTCAAATAACGTGACTTTTTACATGCGGTCTAGAAATTAGCAGCTAAACTTCGTGGTAACAGTGTGAGTTGTTTTGCTTGTTTTTAGTTTTGGACTTTTATACTGAGTTCAATTAGGTCACAGACATGCACTGTGTGTGACATGGTTTTAAAGAGGAATCTATTTATAGCTTTGAAAGCTGATAATACGGTTCATCATGGCTAGTCGTAAATTTTATCGGCTTCAGTTGAATCTTGCCTGTACCAACCTAAGGTATTAAGTGAATAGTCGTTTTACAGACTTAGTCGCCTGCCTAAGTGCAGCTTTCAGCATTTAAAAAAACAGCGACTAGTTTAGTCTTATGGTACATGTGGCGCATGTCTTAGAAGACGCAGAAATCCTTGCAAACAAAGGGGGTGTACTGTGTTTTGTCATATTACAAAAAATCAAACCTGTACCTTGAAATGGTCGCGATAGAGAATATGCCATTCTTCAAGATCAACCAATATGGAAAGATGATCTGGCGTGAAAAATTACTAAATCCAACCAAAACCCTCATAATTATGCAAATCTAGCAACTACCGCTTTCTTGTCAATAAATCGACAGATAATATCATTTTTTACACTTCTGAAAGGAACGAACCTTGTGCCCCATTCACTTTCTTATACTCTATCTGGTTTGGGCTGCATAAATAGTACATGCCAAATCAATATCATCGCCATTCTCTGAATATCGATGATTCGGGCTGTATAAACACATACTAAATAGTAATTACTCACCGTTCAATCACTAGACCTATTTCCATTCCTAGCCTAATTATTTCAACGCCCCCACAAATACTAGAGTCTAGGAGCTCTAAAGAAGAAAAAAAACTAAATGGAAACCGCGGGGCGCTATGGGCAGTGATGTTGCTACAGGCAAAAAAAGTTTCCTGGAATGATCAAACTTTCCGATTGCATTTCACAAGGATTTTGGGCGGTGACCCTTACGGCATTTTACTAAACATAGTTCATGGTGGTTAGAAAATAAGCTTCATTTTTATAAATCACAATTTTGTGTTAAAAAAACAAAAAACAACAACAAACAGTTCCGTTTATTTTAGAAGTTGGCTCAAGTGCAATAAAGTTACAAAACGTGTAAAATAAAGTTTTGATTTATCTTCAATATTATAAAGTTACAAAACGTGTAAAATAAAGTTTTGGTTGATCTACAACGTTATAAAGTCACACATCGTGTAAGATAAAGTTTGGTTGATAATGTAATAGTGTATACAACGTGATTGCCTGTTGTGTCTAAGTGGGGACAGGGATTTTTTTTTTTACCAAAAAACAAAAAACAAAATAAAAACAACCATAAAAAACAACATAAAACACTTATGGTTAATGAAGGGAAAAGTATAATCAAATTCATGGAAATCAGATGTGTGAGATAAACGTCACCAGTGTGCGCTTTGTGTCATCAGAGAGTGTGAAATAGTGCGAGGTTTACGCCGAGGATTTGCCGTTCGTGGCATTAGCTAGCTATAGCAAATCGCTTCCTCAGAGCGAGAACGCGTCACGCTATAGCGCTAGCTCCACGCATCAAAAGTGCTGTGAGATTGGTGTGTGTGAAACGTATCATTAAATTTATAATAACTGGTGTAATTATTAAACAATGTACTTTTCCACTGTTGTAAATTGTTTTTACTTTCATTAACTCTGCATTTTAACACCCTTGTTCCAAGCCTAACACAAAAGCAATTAACGATATTCTAAAAAGATAGCAACACTGTGACAAAAACACTTTTGATTCTAACAAGACAGAGAGATAATGTCAATTTCTTTAATTAAACAGTTCTTTTGTAGCAGTATCTCAGCCCCAAAATGGCCTTAATTAAAGTTTATTAAAAATTGTATTAGTAATTTGATTGTGAACACTTGTGTTTGTGTCGCGCGGGCTGTGAGGGGAGTCTGTACTGGTATACACTACTGCCACACATTAATGACGTTTAGTTCGGTCGTACCAAACAGCGTCTACGTCTTTGCTGGTACTGGGGATGAGTTAGTCTAGTTGGTTGTTCAACGTCCACGTCAGCACTATATAAGCTAAATTGTGGATGAGTCCCAAAACGGATGTCTGACAACTTGTTTGCTGCAACACACGAGACAGGTCAGGGAGACCAGTGTCTCCTGTCTCAGCTGGTAACATCATACTGATATTCAACCAACTAGTTAGGGACGAAGTCGGACAAACAAATGTGTGGCCGCTCTAGGGATTCGAACCTCCCGATCTAGAGACTACCGCTCTACTACTGGGGCCAATGCGCCCCCCCCCAACCCATTGGAGAGAGGGTGAGTTGTGTAGACTGGTGACAAATGACACAAACTAATGACCGTTTAGTCCGGTGTTGATGGGGTAGGTGAACTTAATCTGACACATAGATGTACAGCCTATGGCGGCGAAACTTACAACAAAGGCAGATTCATTTTGCTGATTTCCTATAAGAATAAAAAAAATATCGACGTGGAATTTAAAAGTTAAAACTTAATGTCCTCTTTGTTTCGCAACACTTAATTGGTGTAATGTTTTATTTCAAGGTTTTAGTAAATAAAAACGAGAAAAGATTTACAAAAAATAACAGATCAACCAGATTGAAAACTCTAAATATCTAGGATATGTTAACCTTCAATGGGTAATGTTTCGCTGTAGTTAAGAGAAGAATTCCACTAGCCAAGGACACATTTAATAAAATTAGCCCAATTTGTGAAAGTTGGACAATAGCAGATGATGTTAGAAAAAGATTTGAAGTTACATAAATGTGGTTCTTAATTATTTTTTTTATATATATAAGAATAAAAATTATCATGGAAGGATAGGAGATAAAACGAAGATGTGCTAGATTAGGCTAGAAGAGTTAAATTTTGATTTAAAAAAACTGAAGGAAAAGTGAAAATTGAATTCCAAGGACGTCTAAATCGGTACAAAAGTACAGAACACTAAGCCCTAACTAGAATGAAGATTTTTTAAACCAGCAGAGGTATACAAAGAGTAACCGTTTTATGTAGTCTAAATAGATGGGCAACCAATAAACACAGGAGCAAATCTATATGACGTTAATTTGCCTTGATTTACAAGACAAGCATGGATAAACAATGCCTCACAAACTTAAAAAAATATGGAATTAAAATTATTACATTGTTTCAGCAGTATATGGACTATCTTGCGAACTAATCCCAAGACGAACGTCTGACAACTTTACGTGCCACCACACAGAGACAGTGCGTGGATACCTGGACTTCTGTCTTGGCCGGTCACATAATTCTGACACTAAACCGACCTGTTAAGGACGAAATTGGACAATTACAATTTTCACCCATCGTGAATTTCGAAACAAAACCCTTGAGATTGAAAGACTAAAGCAACTCTACTATTTGTGCCAGTTGTCCACCTCCCCACACCCCCGCCTATACCATTAAGATAATGAAGATAAAATTCATTGAGAAAGATCTGAACGTGAACAGATCTCTAGACGTTCCAATTACAACACGCCGCCAATATTGTGGGGAGCGACTTAACGAGCGGCTCTGACGATGGTCATTGCGAAATGCCCCCCCCCCCCCCCCCCCCCACCCCGCCCCCCTTTTTAGCTTCTTACGAACTCCCCCCCCCCCCCCTACTCACACCAGGCGCGACTTTTAGAGTTCATGTAATTCTGGTGCGCTTTTGGCTGATTCGGCTCTGGCGTTTCCTTGAGATCAGGATGTTCCAGATGGGCGTGCCCTTCCAGGTGTCACAACTTTCGGTGCGAGCACGTAAACCTGAGACAGCATCCCTCCTAGACGGCGGGCTCTACGCGAAGATATTGCCGCGCGGGAAATTAGAGTGGGTGGTTAGCGGCGCGATTATTTTTTTTCAAAATTATTAAAACAAAATGGATAAGTATAGTGAAAGGGGGAGGGGTGCGATTCTTATGCGGGCATGCGAAGACAAAAAGAAGCCTGCACTGATAGAGGTAGACTTTTTGTGGATTGCGACGAATTAATTTAATTTCTTTAAAAAAAAAAAAAAGAAACAGAAACAGAGAAAAAAGGGGATTAGAGGCGATGGGGGATGGGGGTCTATGTGTGTTTGTGGGGGGGGGGGGGTGAACAGCTTAAATGTAGGCATTTATAAGAGATTGTATAAAAACTGCACTGAAAGAGACAAATTCAGTTAATTTTCCCCTTTTAAAAGTTAAAAGAAAGAATGATATTAGTGTCAGTTTTTTAATGTTTTCGGTTTTGAGAGTAATCTTAAAATAAATACATAGAGCACCACGTCATGTTGCAACAAATAGTGACAGTTTATAATTATTCCGATTCCCTAAGTCTTTGACAGTAGGCATCATGTGTGGGTGTCCAGAACACGGCCCAAGATTTCCAAGGGAACATTTGTAACAGTTTTAAAATCCACGTATTTATTTTTGCTTTTGTTTTATTGCGAACTTGTTAGTCGAATTTGAAGGAGGAATCAGGAAATAAACCATTTGTTTTTAATTATCTTAGAAACAGTGAAAATGACTTATGTTAAATTTGAAGTACAGTGATGACATGCAGAATGAGGATTTAGGAAGCGTTATGACTCATCAGTGCGCCATTCTGATCTAACTTTGATTAAATTCATATGAATATAGAAGCCCTTGACCCTTTAATATTACAGAGATACTTTATGAGGCCTTGGCTATGCCTGAAATTCTTTCACGTACAAATAAATGTGAGACATGAGCCACAGAACTTGGCCAAGCAGTCGTGACGGCTAGCGCGGGTGAAATGTGAGTCTTATGTAAGGGATCCTCCAGTAGCAGGTACGATCGGCGCTTACTACATTATGGTCTATCGGGGAAAGGTCAAAGGTCAGAGTATCGACGCATATAGCATAAGGTCCACATTAAAAACCTATATCTCTGACGTTGGAAGCTAAGCAACAAAACAAACGCATATATAGCATTCGATCTACAAAATAGCCTATATGGCAGAGGTTGGACGCTATGCAACAAAACAAAGTCATATAACATTTGGTCTACAGTATAACCTATAGTGCTGACATTAGAAGCTAACCAACAAAACAAAGTCATATAACATTTGGTCTACAGTATAACCTATAGTGCTGACGTTGGACTCTAACCAACAAAACAAATAAATATATAGCATTCGATCCACAAAATAGCCTATAGTGCTGACGTTGACGCTAACCAACAAAACAAAGTCATATAGCATTTGGTCTACAGTATAACCTATAGTGCTGACGTTGGAAGCTATGCAACAAAGCAAGCGCATATATAGCATTCGATCCACAAAAAAGCCTATAGTGCTAACGTTGACGCTAACCAACAAAACAAATAAATATATAGCATTCGATGTACAAAATAGCCTATAGTGCTGACGTTGAAAGGTATGCAACAAAACAAATGCATATATATATATATATATATATAT
>RQTK01001628.1:0-32500 GCA_003991915.1 Elysia chlorotica
TAACCTGTGAGACAAAAGCAATATGTTTATAAAATACATGTCTTCTTCTTTTTCGCTCTTTCATGCCAGCGCATATGCCAAAAGACCATTTTGCTTTGTCTCCCGCCTAGATCTAATTCTCCACTAAAAACAGATAAGTCATGTTTTCGTCTCAAATGCCGATTTTTTTTTCGTGTGTGGAAAAGATAATGGGCGAGTGCAAAAATTCTTCCCATACTTTGATCCGCCAGTGTTAACTTCAAAATTCAAGCAATTTCTTTTGTATCCCCCCATGTTTTGAACTTAATGCTGTAATTTTCTATTAAATAATTGCTGGTTTTAACTATACTATGCTTCCAACCATAAGACTATGACTTCAATGTTTTTCCCCAGAGAAGTTTCCCTGGTCTCCCTATGGACAAAGAGTCCAGGCGATGGTCAGAGCGCTATGAGTCAGTAAATATTATAGCTTTATTACAAGCACAGGATACATTCTTATGTAGTGTATGCTGAGCACATTGGACGACAATTAATTATAGACAACACCCCTGCACCAAGTATTAAAAGGAAGAGCAGGGGCCACAACGGTGGAATTTCCTCATGGGTTAAACCAAATTAGCAGTTGAAACAAGCGGAACGGCAGGAAGTTTGATACGCGGTTCGAATCTCTCACCCTATCGCATCTTCATTAGTGCACTTTCCTCTTTCCCCTCTCTCTCATCTCTTCAACCCTCTAGAGCTAAGGCAAAGCTTAGGCCGTAAGTACAACGCCGCAGTAGCTTACAGCTAGTCGTAGGAAGGTGCTGATAACGAGTTGTAATCTACGGCGACTTTTTACTTGTGACCAATTCAGTTCGCTGTAAATTACAATGCACGCTTTTTTTTAGTTTTGATCTCTTCTTCTACAAAATTAATATTGTAGATCACAGTGTGGGTTGTTGTTGTTGTTGTTGTTGTTGTTGTTGTTGTTGTTGTTGTTGTTGTTGTTGTGTTGTTGTTGTTGTTGTTTTTAAGTCCACAGATATTCAAACATTCGCACCGTTGTAATACTATTATGAAAGTTCATGGTATATAGGACACTTCTGCTAACGAACTTTGAAAGGAGTTGAAGACCACACACTACTAAAATATAAAAAAATTAAAAACGGATGGAGTTAATGTGCACCAAGTGTTGTGTTAAAGTTTTGGATTACGGATGTTTTAATGAGTGCATGGATCGCTGATTTAAGCTCGATACTCATTATATTGGTTTTTCTCTACTTATGGCTTTTAACAGACAGCAATGTGTTTTCTAAATATATTGATACTAGCTGGGATGCCCGGCTTCGCTCAGGTTTTGGGACACGGTACGGATATAAAATGTTTTTTTTAAGGTTATACTTATTACTAATAGAGATAAAGCTTGGATTTTGGGACACTGTGCGCAACTAAAATGGTAAAACATAGTTGTAGAGATAGAAGTTTAAAGCCAAAAAAGCTAAACAAATTAAATGTGATACAAATGGGTGCACCACTTAAAAGGGCATAGCAATAGTCTTGGTAACTCACGCTAGGATATTTACAGTATTTCTTTGTAGATAACATTTCTTTTAGATCCATTTTACCCCCTTTTTTGATGATAGTCGACGCAGGTCCATATAGAATTTAAATTGGGTTCGAATGTGTTTAAACCCCGAAAGATCCCCATTCGATAGATCTAGAATTCAGTATTATAACCCAAGCAGAGCCCCGCACATGAACATGTCGAACGGAAAGAAAAAGAACGTCATATAGATCTAAAAGTGATAGTGTTGATATTAAATGGGTTTAACTAAGAAAACAATAATGATTACGGCAAGAAATCTCACCTATTGAAATAGAGCACCGCATCTATTTGAACCTAACCCGCTTTCACTTACTATTAGCTAATTGAAATTAAAAAAAACAGCAATGGCTGCTTGATCGACGAAACAATTTCAGTTCCTAAAATCTAATTAATGCTTTACGCGTCATCGTGAAAAATAAACGAACCCGCCTAAGCAAGGCGTCTAAAAATATTTTTGGACGCCTTGCGCCTAAGGCATTTCGAAAATTCCAAGGTACCAATATATCTAAATTTCAAGTTTGTACCTTGAGTAGTTATGGCGGAGAAGACGATAATAATTTCACGAGTTCACTAAAATTAATATATATATATTGGCAAGTGTTGACCCGTCTGGATTATAGTGGTTGTCTTTGGACTTTCCCAATCAAGATAGCAAGTCACCTACAGAGGCGTAGTAAGTACCCTAGTCTTGAAACTCCTTGTGGGCTAGTGGTTTACGCCATGCTCAGCAGCAGTGGTGGTGGTGGTGGTAGTGGTAGTAGTAGTAGTAGTAGTAGTAGTAGTAGTAGTAGTAGTAGTAGTAGTAGTAGTAGTAGTAGTAGTAGTAGTAGTAGTAGTAGTAGTAGTAGTAGTAGTAGTAGTAGTAGTAGTAGTAGTAGTAGTAGTAGTAGTAGTAGTAGGAGAAAAATCAGGAGGTGTAGAAGTACTAGGAGGAGGAGCAGGAGTTGGAGTAAGAGGAAATAGATTGCTGGGCGATGCCTGGTAACGAAGTAGGAATAGAAATGAATCTCAGCTGTCTTCTTTACAGTGGTGGGGCGTCTATGTCACCCCCGGTGTACTGATAGGAATATCATAGTTTTTCGGCCTCATTATGTGTGTGTGTGTGTGCGGGGGGGGGGGGGGGGGGGGGGAAAGCACTTGGGGTCGGGTTAGAAATCAACTCTGGTCAGTTTCATTCCACAAATTGGGTTATCATTTGTCATAACAATTTTTTGAGGAATACTGAAAATGTAACTGATATGTGCCGATACCAAGTATTTTAAAACTAATTAAATTGACCCCTAGAGTGTCAAAGTCACCCCCTTTCCAATGTGCGAATAGGGTTAAGATACATGTCTAAGACATTTAGGACAATTTGCATACCAAGTTTAGTAGGCCTCTAAGTCGAACGAAGAATATTCACTGATTTTTTTTCTGTCCTAACTATGATATTAAAAAATAAATCAGTTTTACCCTTGTTATGCAAAAATGTATTCACTTCAGTCAATTCGGTGACTTTTCCTCTTTATTTGTGTAGCCCCGTGTTACCGCCAACAGATACTGGTTGGATCGGTATCGTGAAGGATTATGGATTAGGTGACCGACCTGTTCAAACAGGATCCCTGCTATCCCCGGGCTGACTCTGTATTAGAGTGAGTACAATTGTCAGAAATTTGTCTTGGGACCCGTTCACAATACTGGTAGGGTCGATGCCAGTTGTATGTATAATGTGACCTGTTGAAACAGGACTCCTGCTATCGGATCGGTATCAGTATAGACTACAAAAGTATAAAGTACCATGCCTGATATCCCCACACCGACTCTGGGTGATAGCGCGTACAATTGTCAGAAATTAGTCTTGGGACCCGTTCAACGGTATAACCTAGCTGTTCGCTTTGGGCGTAAGGAAAGCAACTCAATCACTCACGCTCTTACTCATGCCTGTCATTAGGCGAAGGTGTCTGAAGTTAAATCTCCTCTTGTAAAGTAGGGATATCAGAATGGATGCTTTATTTATAACTCAGCGTCCAGCGTCAGACCCATATAGGCTATTATAATTATTGCAAACAGGCTCCACGACTGACGTCTGACAATATAAAAAGTGAGAGTGGTGGAAACATAGACTCCTGTCTCATCTAAGCACATTAAACTGACACCAACCAAACCAATAGTGGACAAAATTGGACTAATAAATGTTTGACTGGTCACAGGATTCAAACCGGGTTCAAAGCTCAACCACTTGTTCCACATCATAATGCAGAAAGGGCACAAATAAAACAAAAAAGAAATATGTTTATGCTGACAGGTGTGTACTAGTAGACTAAGTAGTATAATTAATAAAAGCATGCAAATTATTAACGCCATAAAAATATTTTTTTTTAAATTACATGAAACGAAAAACGATTAAAACAAAACAAAGAGGAAATTAAGACTTAGGTAAAAAAACAAAAGTTGCAATGTTATAGTTTCTTTATTTCAATAACGCTTCTGGATTGGTCTTAAAATAGTGGTATAATTAATATTCACAGTATTGATAACATATAAAAAAAATAAAAAAAAATAAAAATATGATGACATACCGCTATCGACGTCTTTACCTGTAAGCGTTTACTGGAACACAGAGCGCTCTCTGAATCCAGATTCGCCAGAGGTTTTCCTGATGGATCATATACAGCCTTTCTAAATCCACGCTTGCGTGTTCAAGACCTTCGTCTCAAAGCCGCTCAGACATGTTTCTTTTTAGGCAATATGTGTATACGTATATACTATTTGCTGATGTTGGAGTTTGTGCACCAAAAATTATGATATCCACCCTGGCGGTATAGATATAGAGTTACAACACACACTGATAATAAATTTAGCCCAATGGCCTGAATCAATGAAGAATGATTCTTGGTGTATTACTTTAGAACCATTCTCATCCCTCCAATGCGCAATCACTGCCACACTCATGTCTTTCTTTCCTACCACATAATCCCACGCTGGTTCATAAATCTATTTGTCCGATTTGACCCTCAACTGGTTGGGTCAGTGTCAGGATAATGTGACTGGCTGAGAAAGGGGTCCAGGCCTCCATGCCCCGCCTCGTGTGGAGAAGCACATAACTTTTCAAACGCTGGGCTTCAGTCTCGTCCACATTATAGCCTATAGTATGTAGTGGTGACTTGAGACCTTAAGCAACCAACTCAACTGAACTCAAGTTTCTATGATGCATTCTTTTAAACAGTCAAGCCATCATAATTGATTCCTTGCTATACATTTATATTACCGTATAAAATAAAAACACTATTCTTAAATCAAAGAAATGTCACAATATGTATCATAAATTCTTTTATCATTCCATATTGATCATAAAATTTGACCCATTCAAATTAAATTTGCTTTACAAAGACATAAAAAAACATAAATTCATCTTTATGTCTGATTAATCATATGACAAAATATTGACACAATAACAGAATGTTAATAAATCAAAACAAGCACACACACGCACACACAAAAACATACATACTCAGTTTCTTTTTCTTAATTCAAAAGTGAAAATGAAATATCAATACATATTTTCTTGGTATTGTTTGTACTGATACAGTGTTTTTCTTTTGAATTATCACTCAGGTAGACAATTAAGCATAAGTTATTTGATTTCCAAAAACAAAAACAAACAAAAAACCCAATATAGATCATAGACACATATTTTAAAATGTGAGAAAATGACTAGAAACAATGACCCACCCCTTAAAAACAAAACACTTACCAAAACAGCTTGCGCCACTGCTAGAATTACACTTGTTTTCAAAGTAGTTTAATTACAAGACACTTAACACATTTTATCACTAAAATTGTACACTCAAATACTCATGACATATCAAATTTTTCAAAAGTCATTGAATTTCAAGTGTATAATTTCTATCTCACAAAGTAGGGTTGTACAGTTAACTCATAAATAACGGAGTTGATAAATGTTTACACAAATAAGAATTATTACTTGTAACAATATCATACATTAAAAAAAACAACTTTAAAACCTAAAATTTTCTCCAAATTTTTACATCAAACTATTTCCCCATGTCAAGATAACTTGCTCAATCTCTTCCAAAAGTTAGGATTTTAAAAAATACACTATAGGGAGTGGTTTGCTTCCTTTTGTACTCTGCCTCAAGCAAGTCAGTTACGGTCAAATTAAGAGGAAGAAAAAATGTGTCTGGCCAAAATACCATGGTCAAAAGTTTAAATTAAACCCGGTACTGGCACATGTGTAAGAGGAAAAGAAAAAAAAGATACAATTTTTCAATGAATTCTTTAAGATGCTTCAGAGTATACAAAATTATTATGTAAAAAAAAATGGGGGGGGGGGGGGGGGGGGGGGAGAAAAAAAGAAAACGAGAGCATTAGTAAGCAATAAGAGAGGGGGGGGGGGAGGAGGGAGAGAGAAAAAAAGAAAAGTAATCCCACAAATCTCTAGAAATTCAGACTGACTCAGGGTACATCCCTCAGAATTCTTACATCAGAGTAAAAGAAGGCTGTGAAGGGACACGGGAAGGAGGTTTTTTAGTTTTTCTGCACAATTTCAAAATTTTATATAACAATTTGATATTGAAAACACATTATACAAAAAAAAAAAAAAACTGGAAAGTATTTCACATAATGACAAAAAGGATCTGGAATTGGATAGATGAAACACATTTTTAAAAAGGTGAATGCTGCATGATTTGCACTATGTCGTCACTGGGCTAGGAGAATGGCATTTCTCAGAGATGTACTGTTTTAACATTAGTGTTTGTTGGGCCCGTCTCTATTTCATGGTTACCTTAAAATTAAAGTAATGCACTGATTTATTTTTAAGTTTAGCTAAAGAAAAACAATACAATAATTTTTTTTTTACTAGTAACAAATACATACATGTACGTACATCTTTTTGGCTTAATTATCCAAAAATAATCGTAGCATTTTTACTACTACCGCAGCAATAAAATATTACTATTTTCAATTAAATAAAAAGAATGAAATGAAATGAAATATGCCGTTATGCTTGCTCAGTGACGAAGAAATAAAACAAAACAAAAATGTTTCAGCCTAAAACTTTAGGTTTCCAATGCTGGGTAAATCTGGCAACTTGATGTCTTTAATCTTCTGTGGAATGTTCATCTCCTTCATAGCAGAGACTGCCCTTGCCGGTGCTGCTGAGATGCCAGCCTGGATAAAGAAGAAGAAAAAATAAATAAGACTTAAGTAAAGTAAGTATTGTGAAAGTATCATAATATAGAGTTTTGTCCCAATTAATGAAGAGTTAAGATAGAAATACATACAAATGTGACTGCACCGTTTTGTCAAAAATAGAATGCTTGTTCTTAGAGTTAGGAACACATAAAACTCAATTGCCCCAATACTTATTTATTCATCAGCAAAACATTCACTAGATTTCATGAAGCATGTCCTTTGGCTGAAACCATCTGAGGATCAAATCACAGACCTCCAGCTTGTTAGTCAAGAGCACTATTTTCTGAGCAATCTTGCCCAGCTCTCCCTCCCCACTTGAATCTGGACTCTACAGATTTGAAAAGATGGTGCTTAATTAAGAGATCACATAATTGTTGGTTTAAATAAAATTGATTAAAAAAAATAAATTAAAAAACAACAACGTAGAATTGAATCAACACAGCAGGAAGAAAGGCAAAAGCTTGGGAAAGGTGGATACAACGGGGGAGGGAGTGTAAAAGTAGGTCACAAAGACGAATCTTTAGAAGCCATAAAGCCCTTCCCACAAGAAATTAGAAAAGTTTTCTCTAACCGATTATTTCTCCCTAACTTTTACTTATAGTTATCTAGAGAGAAAAAAAAACAAAAACAAAAAGATTTTTCTCAAGGGTATAATCATGCTTATGTAAGAAACAAGCTTAACGTCAAATCTGAGTATATTGTATCCTCCACTTCAAATTAATATATTTCAAATTGCAATAAATAAAAATCACAATATTATAGAATTTCAAAAGATTTTGGGCTTTATAGGTTTTCAAACATTTAATGTGTGATTTTCCAAACCAAGAGAATTGATGATTCAAAACAGCTCTGGTCAAATGCAACATGGAGAAATCATAATTAGACTTAGAGGGTAGGTTGAAGACAAGGGGGTAGAAAATATTCTTTTACCTGTGAAGAGTTTAGTTTTTTTTTAATTGTTTACTTTTATAATTCTTTCACATCAATGCGTTAGACCATTGATAATTAAGCACATAAGAAAAAAAATACTTTTATGACCGTCATGATTTTAATATTATTCTGCTTCAGTTATTTCTATACAAAACTTTAAATAACATATTACTGTTAAGAATTTATTCTCCAGTTAGATGCATGCAATATGCTGCACGCAGCAAAAACATTTTTAGATTTAAATTTAAATCTCTTACCTTCGATGCATATAAAGGGGGTGGGGGTTAAGGGAACCTCTTGTAATTGTGTGTGGAAACATTTTAATTATCTTATTTATTCAATGTAATACATGTAAATATTTATTTTCATCTCCAAAAAAGTTTTACATATTGACACACGTAATTATGTAGTTGCTATTTACAACAGGAACTAAAGAACTGCTGCTGATAGCTACGAAAAATTACATCTCTATTAATACTAAATACAACAACTCATGCTTAATACAATTAGTATTCATTTAAATTATTGTTCTAAAACTATAACTAAGCTTGAAACAAAAACTTGCATTCTCTTTAATTAAACACGATGCATGTTAGAGCCAGCTTCTATCCATTCGTATGACGATAGAAGCAACTGGTGATAGTGATATTTGTAAGCAATGAATGAGGGATGCAATATTCGCTTGTATGCTATTTCAATTCATTGCTTCATAGTGATATACTGTGATGATTGTCAAAGAATATTCAAAACACGCATAACTGTTGGTACTGCTGTTGTTGTTGTTGTTGTTGTTGTTGTTGTTGTTGTTGTTGTTGTTGTTGTTGTTGTTGTTGTTGTTGTTGTTGTTGATGTTGTGAAGAGAATAAAGTGACTTAAATTTAAACTTTCTCTGTGGAATCCTTTGGTGAGACCCTTAACCAGGTGGTCCTTGATACTGCTCCGTCTCTAACTGGTTGGGCCGGTGTCAGGATAACTTGACTGGCTGGCTCAGACAGAAGAGCTTTGATATCCTTGGCTCTGTCTCTCTGTACATGTAGCAGTCGAGGACCCCCCAATAAGAAGGTGCAGGATCGTCCCAATATCACCGAGTGAATTCATGTTTTGCGCTTTGATGCTCTACACCAGGAGGGGTCTTTTCTTTTTTTCTTGGGGGGGGGGGGGGGGGTCCTAACAAACCAAACCTTGGCCAAAACTTATTCATTTTATTGCGGATTTGGGTAGTATATGGGTAAGCATTTTGTTTATGATAACTCTTACACTAAGCATAATGACCACTTCATGATACATATATAGAATAAATGATAAAAATAGCCTTGACGCGCAAAATCACTTCAGGGGGTGTATTGGAAAATAACCTTTTTTTTTTTTTTACGTTTGTTTGCATTTGATGATATTAGATAGTCCATTTTTATCTCCGTAATAGCATCATTAGTTCTTTTATCCTTTTTAATAAGAAGAATTCTTTATTTTTCATCTTCTCCTCCTCTTCCCCCTTTCCTCCCTCCTCGTCCTTCTTCTCTTCTTTTTCTTCTTCTGTTTAACTTCTTGTTCTTGTTGTTGTTGTTGTTGTTGTTGTTGTTGTTGTTGTTGTTGTTGTTGTTTCTTCTTCTTCTTCTTCTTCTTCTTCTTATTATTATTATTATTATTATTATTATTATTATTATTATTATTATTATTATTATTATTATTGTTATGAGACTGGGGCACTTTAAGTATTTTTCTGTCATTGCGTTGATACTGAGATACATTACTATGTTGTTATAAACATAATGCGTGAACTATGTTGTAGCTTTTTTGTTTTTTTCGTTATTCATTTTTTACTTTTAATTCTTGGCAAGACAAGAGGTGAATATCATGCCGGTTATTTGTAAATGTGCTTTTTGTTTTCTTTTTAATTTATTTACTAAATACTCTATGTCGCTAAATGTCATACACATGTATAACAATAATTAAAATACTACAAAAAAGCCCATTTGAAATTCAAATGTAAAAATATGCACAGTAACTTTGTATCTCTCGTTACAGAAGAGGTTACTCTTTAGTGGCCAGTGGAAAAAGAAAGCACCTAAGGCAAGATTGGGATCTAGGTATGAAAATAAAGGAAGGAGCAGACAGATACATTATAAGTGCGTGTGAGTGTATGTATGAGAGGGAAGGGGGAGGGCTCAGCAAAGGCTGAACAAGTCTCAGACTTAAAAGAATAAGTCTAACTAACCGTAACAAAACCAGATTTACAGAGACAGATCGAAAGCGAGCGAGAGAGACAAAGACAGAAAGACAGACAAATGGAGTGACAGAGAGAGACAGACAGGCAGATATTGAGATGTGGACAAAGAGGCAAAAAATTATAAGACAGTATTTTAAAAAAAAAAACCCAGCAACCTTTTAGTAATGAATAATACCAAAACCAATTAGCCACCATGAATATTTAAATTATACATAGATCTATAGACATATAAGTATGTGGTTAGATTTCATGCTTCGAAATGCAGAGAAGATTCAGCAGACGCAGCCAAGGGAGATGCCAAGAGAAAAAGGGGCTTGCGGGAAAATCCAATTAGAAAAAAGCGGGTGACGATACGCAATGAACGGATAGGGTGCATGGTATTGGTCACCTCACGGGAGAGGAAAGGGGCAGAACTGTAGCCGTTATAGCTGGGTTGCTTGCAGTGTTTTATAATCATAAATGTTCACTCAAACCCGCAAATTAGCCATTCCCAGGAAACGTCTAAAATTAAGCAACAGCGACAAAAATTATTCCAGATATCCCCGAGTTATACCTGCTCTGATCACAACGGAAAATGTTCGGTAACAAAGAAGTCACATTAAGCACCCTTTATATTTATAACAGAGTTGTTTAGGAATGACTTAAACGCTCAAGAAATTCGCGAGAATAGCTTTTTCCGTGTCAGACATTATGATAATATAGTGAGTAAAATCAGGGAACGCACAGTGCACATTTGTTGCATGATTACAGACAAATCCGGAAAACGAGCCATTCTAAGGAAACGCCTAAACACGAGAACTGTCCCAGAGGTAAGGTAAGTGAAGCCATAAGTCTACTTTTTTATGTAGACTAATTGCCATGCTGATCGGTGCATTTTTTCCACCTTGAGGAGAAAAATGTACCCTTCTTGAAAAAAAATTAAGACTTGTCAGCAATGCTTATACTTCTGTGATAAGGTCGTTATCTGAATCAAACCGTTTCCTGACTAGTGTCGCTTGCGGGTACCAAACATGAAACATCTAAAGGGTGCAAATCATAACTATGAGGGGTATGCTGAATAATGACCATCTATACCTTTTAGGCCAGTCCTTAGTGTGCTTTGCCGTATAGGGTGTGGCATTGACATGTTGAAAAACGATTCCTGTGCCCAATCGCTCGTATTGCGCCACGTAGGTTTTTTTCCACATAACCTGGAATAATTAATTTTACTTTCAGGTCGCAAGAATTCAACTAACAGGACGTCATTTGCATCCCAAAGCACAGTTGCTATCAACTTTTTGACTGCAATTTTAACTTGTCGCGCAGGGGAGGATGGCTGTGTCCCAACACCGTGCTTATCCTAAACGCTTAATCGTCCATCTTAAAATTCGCGACGCCAAAATACTTGTTTCAGGCTCATAACATATTCTTCATATGCGCTTACCAACTCTACACGAATTTCAAAAGAAATTGTGCCTTTTGCACTAGAAAAAATCGTGTAAAACTATGGATTACACCCTTTGAGCACTGACAAATGTGGATTACCATCTTTTGATCTATGTTGCCATGGTGACTGAATATCCGCTGGACAATGATGTTTAAAGCTTGCCATTTGGTACACGGCGAATAAACGTTAGAATTCCCGTTTATAGATTTAAAATGCGTAAAGTGGCTCCAAAGTATGGGTTCACTTACTTCACTTCTGGCACAGCCCTCGCAATTATAAGAAGAAAGATCCGACATTTCCGAGTTATCACTGGTCCGACCAAAGAGAAAATTACTTGGGATTGACTCACATTTTGACATATTCTAAGAATGACTCGATTCCTAATTGGACCGCAATATAATTTTATTACAATGGGTGAATTCAGGGAACCTGGGTGTAACTGCCAGCTTTTTGGGGTGATTGGGGATCTTGCTCCACACAAGGCGGAGCTGCATCATACACATGTACACTTTGTCATAGTAAAGAGAGAGCGAAGCTCTGAACCAGTAATTTATTAATATATATATATATATATATGAGCCATTTACAAAACGTGGTCTCTAAAATGGTACCATGTGTGTATTGAGAATAATATCTCCTTGCCGTAAAATAATTCCCTCATGGTGTGTATATTGTATTATTTAGTAGTTTAAGGGATAGTGTTTCCTTTAAAAATGCACTTGTATGAAGTTGGTGGGGCCTACAATTTTCCGATGTGAAAATGTGACTGTAGAGTATAGTATGCATGCTATATCTACTTATATTTTCGATTTCAAAGGACTATAGGTGGGGGAAAAATAATTATCACTAACTGTCGACGATGGGGTGGTAATTGAGCGTAAAGTCATAGTTAGCATCATGCAATTAGGTCTAAAATTTTCGACAACGAAGTGTGTACGTCGTTTGTGATGCCAAATGTCTAAAATATAGGTTTTGAAAATGATTTATAAAAACGTGGATCGTCATGGAAGTTATTTCGCCAATTTTTCTAGAACCTTTAAGAATGGTTGATATTAAAATACACCATTTAAAAAAAAATGAAAAGAGCGATTTCAAAACAACACCATCGTTTCATGTCATGACGTCAATGTTCTACTACATGTTCGCTTTGTGCGGTTTCGGATCACTCCAAGTTTTGTTTTAAACTTGTAATATCCTCTCCCTGCTTACTTTGTTCAGTTCTTTGGCAAAAATGACACCTGTTACTCAGAAAGCGAAGGAAACGTATTCATGATCATGTCAGTCCTTTGACCGTCCTCATGCACGACACAGGTAGACATGAAATTACCACACACGACTCAAACATAATTATTACTTTTTAACACAAAGCAGTGGGTTTATTTTAGTTTTGCGGTTGCATGTAAAGGGCCAATTCTTTACATGTATCTGAATGAAATGAGGTCTCTGGAGGAAAATAATGAAAATTTAGAGCTTTCCGTCCTTGAGATGTTCGGAGAAGAAATTATGCAATTTATATTTTAATATTTGCAATATTTTGAACTTTTCGTGTGTTGCACATAATATAAATCTATTTAGGATTGAATCTTATTTGGTTAAACCTTGTATCTTTATTTTAGTATCGTCGATCGTATGTCTCGATAGCATGAGACATCAAACTAATACCATGCCTGCCTTCATTCTCAACTTATAACGGCAACCTATCTTAATATTATTAACGTTTTAAGCCGTTTGCCGTTATTCCACTGTCCATATTCTAGTTTTAAAATCGGGAATAGACAGAAACGTTTAAAAATGTAGATCTAGGTCTGGATCTGATCCACCAGTTATTTGAATGAGGCGCGCGATAGAAATGAAATAGACATTAAACTGTGTGCAGAATTCACGTATCTTATCAGAATTTACTTACTTACGGTTCAATCTACATGAGTTGAAATTTGTAAAAAAAATAATCGGTTCTTTCACTGACTACACGGCTGAAAAAAAAAGGTTTTTCAACCTACGATTTTGTAGCGCTTATCTTGATAAGACAAAAGGACATTTTTTTCGAGTTGCGTGTGACATTTTATAATCACACATAAGTAGATCATGCTTTTCAACACCGACAACCCACAACTTGAAAATATGGACTTAACGACAGCAAATAATCTACCAGAGGGCAGTAGATTTATATCCTGCACATTAAGACTTAAATACCAACAAAGGAGTGACTCTTATTAAAAATTGTAAATCTAGATCTAGCTGTTAATTGAATTGTATGTTATCTCAATCGGGGAGACATTTAAACGTGTAGATTTGTTGTTGAAAATGTCTTCAGTCATAACTGACTTTATTTTTTAAATTAATGCATTATCTTCAAATTTTTTTCCCAGGGGGAGAAAGACAAAATTATATGAAATTCCAAACAACAACGAGAACATCCATTGACAAAATGAGAATGGGAAAAGAAAGAAAACATCCGAAGCCATACAGGTCAAAGCACTGTTGAAAAGGCCATAAAGGTTTATTGATGCGTTTATTTACAGAAAAAGCCGGTAAATGATGGTGCGGAGAAGTCCCTGTGTCAGATTAATTATGTCTTCGTTACCATGTACATACCACACGTAGCTGTAAAACGTTTGCTATATTCATCAGAAAGCGGATGAATGTTGTATTTTAATTGTGTTTTTGATTTTTTTTACTTTTCAAGTTGTTTCAGTATGGTATGGTGTGCTTATATTTTGTGAGCATTTAGTTTCTTAGTTCCTACACATTTTGAACATTGCGGGTTTAAAACTATTGCTCAAATATGTATTAAGAGCGTCTACAAGTTGTCATAGTTCATCTTAAAACCTACCTTTACGGCATCTTTTTCTATCTTTCGTATAATCTATCTACATGTATTTTGAGGCTGCAGTTGAACATCTACTTTGACATATCTTGCATTTCACAAGCAAGATAATCCCGCGGCAATACTCTTGTCTTGTTCAAGTTGATTTATGTGTTTACCTTGCTGTCAGCCCAATTTTTTTTTCTCAATGTTTTCTCATAGGATTAGTTCGTGTACAAGAACATTTTTTTCTCGCTTTCTTTCTAATTGGCAATAAAGTTAAATTTAATTTTTAGTTTTAGTTAATATACAATATAATGTAGTTATGTATACGTGTGAATTTATTAACCTTCACCTACAAATTTACTCCGAATATTCCACAATTATCATCTCTGATGGGGTGAATTTTATTTCTAAATCCAATCTCTCACAAGTAGTATTACAAGTTACCAAACCCAGTTTAAATTAAAAAGCTTAACTCATAAAATTCATAAATATGATAACGATAGGCCTACAGCCTCATTCATGTCTTATGTGGTTCATCACGCTAGACTCAAGTATTGTGGGTGTCTTATTTTTTAAACTAAAGCCCGCGCCATAAGTTATTGGCCTGTTTTCATTACAAATGCCTTTTAAATGTGTTTATTAAATCTGAAAATTGTATCATTTTTATGGTCAAATTCCATGTCATCACGCATGATTTATGTTGTGAAGATGGCATCTTTTATTTACTTCACAATTTATGAAAAGGTTGCTTCAATGGACTTTGTTGGCAATGGACTAAATAAACACAATGTATGTTCAGTTTCTCAGTTTGTTTCAGATTTTAAAGAACTTGGCCTGTGTCATGTGCGACTGGGGCTATCGAAAGTTTTAGTAGTATGCATTGTATCAATATAAAACTATAATAATTGCTATTTAAGCAATTATTGTTCATTTATTCTAATAGATTCATACACTGTCAACTTTCATGTCCCACATCACACTCGACATAATGAGTTTGGTGCATTATAATTGTTATTTCTTGAAGAACCTGTCAGTAGATTATCTTCTTTTCTCACTACATATTATGAAGAGGTAGATCTCATAAACCTTCTTCAACATGTTCAAAACTTTAAAAAAATATTTAAAAAAAACTATGAAAAATAATAACTAAATTTAAAAAAACCACATATTTCTTTTTAATGTTCATGCCTATGGTCATGTTTTGATAATAGCTCATATAGATAGATATATAGATAGATAGATAGATAGATAGATAGATAGATAGATAGATAGATAGATAGATAGGTAGATAGATAGATAGATAGATAGATAGATAGATAGATAGATAGATAGATAGATAGATAGATAGATAGACCACTAGGAACACTAGTGTAGCGGATAACATGGTCAGCTGTATGGACCATCCTGTTATGACAAAGTGTGTGTGTGTGTGTGTGTGTGACAGTCTGGGCACCCATTGGAGAAAACAGCCAGTCCCAGACCCCCCCCCCCTCGATCGAATGCCGTGGGATCTACGAGGGCCTCTACTTTTTAAATTTTCGAAGAACGAAAGTTATATTGAATATAAAAGATAATACTCATTGAAAGTATTTTATCGTTATAAAATAGTGGGCATTTTTGTACCCCCCAACATAGGATAATGCTTTAAATGCCTGCGGTGTTGTTGTTTTTTCGAGGGAGATCAGCCTGGGGCGGGCTGGATACCTACAGTGGCTGGCCAGTCAATTACATAGCTGCTGTTACACCCTGTCTTGTGCCCTGGATCTAATCTACCTCCAATGGCGCGAGGCTGTTCAGAACAAGTGCTTCCCTCCCCGCGGCAAGAAGGCCGACTGCTGCACGTCGTTGCCACGGATACCGTCCAACTCAACGGTCTCGGCGCGGCCGTAGATCCCGGCGTTCCCGCCTAATTTGTGCAGGGCGCCAAGCACGCGTTCCCGCGCCTTTGTAAACCAGTTTGTTGTTATTGTGTTGTTTTTTGTTTTTTGGGAAGGGGGGGGGGGCGGGGGGAGAAAAGGATATGAAACAGAACAAAAGCCAAAATGTATACAAAAATTTGAAACAAACAAAAACTAAAAAGGATAAAATAAATTAGGGTAACAAACGAACGAGAGGGGGAGGTGATTTTTCTTCGTCACATTAAAAATTAGAATGTTGAAATCATCAAATCACATTGCGGACCAGAGATTGAACAGAATCCGTCAGTGCAAAAAGAAAAAAAAGGAGATAAGTAAAAAAATAAAAGAGGAATAAAAAAAAAAGGTAACCACTGAAACTTTGTACCTGTTCCTTTTTTTTTTTTTTTTTTTTTTGTTGTTGTTTGTTTTTTGTTGTTGTTTTTTCATGTTTGGGTAGCAAAGGGCATCGAAACAATGTCGAAGTTTGTGCGGAAAAAAATCATCGATTCAGGCAGGACCGTATGTAAATCCGGTGATTTTGTGCAAGGCCTTATCACGATTTCCTGCGTTCAAAGTTTTATGTTTCTAGTTTTGTTTCGGTTTTTGGTGGGGAAGCCCAGGTTCTGTTGGTTTGGAAACAGAATACATTTCGTGAAGAAGAAAAAAGAATTGAATAAAAAAAAAGAAAAATAAAAGGCGAGTAATTTAAAGAAAATCTAAGGTCTGCATTTAAAATTGGATGCCCCAACCTCCTCTCTTCTTTTTTTTTTTTTTTTTTGACACCTTCCCACTCGAATAGAGCCAAAACCGTTCAGGAAATAGAACATATTTCGGTAAATGGGTCAAACAAAATGAAAAGGGGAAAATAATATACGCACTGCTAAAAAAAAAAAGATAAAAGAGAACAGAAACATCTCTTTTGAGAAAAAAAACGAACGTACGAACGTAGTGAAACAAAATTATACAAGAAAAAAATTAACTCGCTCCGGTTGTTAAAATGTTTGCTTGTTGTGTTTTTTTTTAATAGGGGGGTCTCTGTTATCTCAACTCTCCGATGTGTTTCTACATTTTATTTATTTATTTTTTTTTTTTTTTGGGGGGGGGGGGATATTTTTTCAAGCTTTATGAAACCATCAAGGAAAGGAAAGAGGACTTCCAAGTAATGAAGCTACTGATTCATACAAGACCCTATGCTCTGTCAGTTGAGCCAGTTCGCCCCCTTGTAAGCATGCGTGAGACAAGCGTTAGGGCGACCACAGGGTGAAAGCCGAAAGCTGATGAGCGCCGATCAGAATAAGAATTCCCCTATAAAAAATCAACTAGCCCCACAGAGTCACCGCTCCTTGTGAGCGCTGATAAGTGGGCTTCGGCAGCCTCGGCTTTATAAGAATGGAGAAACAATTCTTATCGACGCTGAAAACATGAGTCATCGGATGTGTGACGTCACGGGCTGGACTAGGGCGATTTTTTAAATGGACATAGCGGAGCGTGGGCTTCACATAGAACAAAACTGATTAGATTTTTGTAATCAGCGTAAAAAATTAAGGGACGTCGCGGACAGAATTTGATTTTGAACTAAAATTTAAAAAATAATGTATTGTGGGCATTTAATTTTCATTATTTTAATTTTAATTAATTTTAATCTCATAAATAATTTTTTACTGCATGTATTTGTATTGTAGCTTCGCACTAGTTTCAGACGATGCAGTAGGCTAATTTTGCCTAGCCGCCACACGTCATGATCAGCGTCTAGGCGTCTACCCTGTGGGGTTCACACCAAGCTGATCGGCGCGGATTTCAAGTTCTTTAAACCATTGATAAATTCAAGCTTCCCTCTGTAGCCGGCGCTAGGCTGAAAGCTACAGAGAAAACCACAATTGGTTGGGTCTTTTCTAGTTCCTGAGTGAGGGAAAGCAACAGAGAGCGCTCGCTCAATCCACACTTGTCTCTGCAACAGAGTACTGTACTATAACATAGAGCGCTCGCTGAATCCACGCTTGTCTCTGCAACAGAGTACTGTAACATAGAGCGCTCGCTGAATCCACGCTTGTCTCTGCAACAGAGTACTGTACTATAACATAGAGCGCTCGCTGAATCCACATTGTCTCTGCAACAGAGTACTGTAACATAGAGCGCTCGCTGAATCCACGCTTGTCTCTGCAACAGAGTACTGTACTATAACATAGAGCGCTCGCTGAATCCACGCTTGTCTCTGCAACAGAGTACTGTACTATAACATAGAGCGCTCGCTGAATCCACGCTTGTCTCTGCAACAGAGTACTGTACTATAACATAGAGCGCTCGCTGAATCCACGCTTGTCTCTGCAACAGAGTACTGTACTATAACATAGAGCGCTCGCTGAATCCACGCTTGTCTCTGCAACAGAGTACTGTACTATAACATAGAGCGCTCGCTGAATCCACGCTTGTCTCTGCAACAGAGTACTGTACTATAACATAGAGCGCTCGCTGAATCCACGCTTGTCTCTGCAACAGAGTACTATACTATAACATAGAGCGCTCGCTGAATCCACGCTTGCCTCTGCAACAGAGTACTGTACTATAACATAAAGCGCTAACTGAATCCACGCTTGTCTCTGCAACAGAATAATGTACTATAACATAGAGCGCTCGATGAATCCACACTTGTCTCTGCAACAGAGTACTGTACTGTAACATAGAGCGCTCGCTGAATCCACGCTTGTCTCTGCAACAGAGTACTGTACTATAACATACGAGCGCTCGCTGAATCCACACTTGTCTCTACAACAGAGTACTGTACTATAGATGTCTGCGTGTATGCAGCCGTTTTGTGTCTGTGAGTGTGAGTGTGATCTTCATGTCTGGCCTCTCTCCTTTAGCCGCAGTTCCTGGCATAGCCCGCAGGGTCGTTGAGACACACTAGCCCCCACATCACAAGGGATCGACCGCCACAGGGAATACAGTTGAATAGTATGATCCTAATGATATCTCTAGTCCCTGTCAGGAAAACAAAACAAAGACCAGTGTCTTAGCTAGCTCTCTCCCCCTCTCCCCCCCTCTCTCTCTCTCTCTCTCTCTCTCTCTCTCTCTCTCTCTCTCTCTCTCTCTCTCTCTCTCTCTCTCTCTCTCTCTCTGTTGTAGTTTTCGTCTCCTTAGTGTAGAAGAAAGGCTGCGCAAGACTATTGTTGTTGTTTTTTTTGGTCTCCTAACTTACAACAAAGCAGTTTCGATTGGTACAGACCAAGTGAGTATAGCACCGTTATCGAAAAAGTGGGAGGGGGAGTAAGTAAAACGGGGCTATACATTTAGCCAGGTGTAACTATTAAAAGCTCTCTTTATTTGGTTCAGGGTTTAAATTTGTATCACAGTTGTACTAATAAACCTGGGTCTGTTAAGGGCCCGACCACAGACATCTAGACCAAGCGTACGCGGACTTGGTATAAACACCCACGCGACACGGTGCCGGCCGAAGCATGTGATTAAGGTCGACGATCAACGGCGGACAGCTAGAGTCTGGCTTGACCAGCTATCTGGGTCAAAGGTGATTACGCGCACAGCTAAATTTTCGAAATTTAAAAAAATTAACTTATTTCATAAATCCTTTTTATAGTGACCTTATTTTATGACTATCTGAGACTACATATACTACTTGGGTCTATACTTATAAAGGCATTCTAGAGAAATTAATGTGTGTTTGAAATTTTGCATCGAGAGCCAGGAAAACAATGGCGGGCGCCAACACAAACCACAGATACAATTTGGCCTCAGATATGCACAGGTTATCGGCCCGACATCGACATCCTGTGTCTCTCGAAAAACGAAAAACCACTAAAAGTAGATTGTCTGTGATTGGCTAGGATGGATGTATGAGTTGGTATAGTCGCCCCCTTAAAAATGACATGGGCAGTGCGGGTAAGGCGGTTCTCCAACGTCAGCATTATAGACTATAATATTGTCATGGACAATGGGTTGCGATGAGTTAATATTGTGTGTGTGCTGAGACTGAGGCAGGAAAGCTTTAGTAAGAAAACGGTATGGGATCAGAGAAGGTAAAAGGAAACCACCAGTAGGAACACGCTTTGGGGCGAGAATAGGGAATGTGATTTCACTGACAATTACGTGATTGAGTTGGAAGATGTGAATTTAAGGGTAAAAATAGAGTTGGTTTCTTAACGTCCTACGCAGCAGCAATGCTCCATAAAAGTATAATGGAGGCCACTGGTTGGAGATATACGTATGATGTGACAGGCTGAGACCGGAGTCCTGGTCTCCCCGCCCTGTGGCATGTGTGGTAGAACATAAAATATGAAACGTCAGGCTTGGGGCCGTCAACAATATAGCCTATATTGTGCTGAAGTGTAAAATAAGTAACCAATTCAAATTATAACGTGGAGTGTCACACGGGTCTAAGAATTGTACGTGCTGCCATATAGGGAGAGTGCGGGGATACCAGAACTCCTGTCTCAGTCAGTCACGTTGATACTGAGTGCAAGGTAGAGTTTGGTTTCTGAGTGGATGGCTCACGATATCGGGACCCATAGCGAAAATGAAAATCTCACGGAAGAAAATCTGGACCAGCGTCCAGTCATAGATCGATCCTAGGCTTATGGAACGAATGAGCGATGAGAAAACCGCACGCCTAAGATAGTCGATTATGTCATCATTTGTTGTGTTGTAGATCCCAAAGCTTGTTATGTCCCATGTCAGCAACATTACTAAGGACAGAGGGACTTGCTCACTTACATTAAATTGACAAAGACCCAATCAGGAAGAAAAAAATGCGGCCTTTTGATTTTGATTTTCGCCTCCTCAGATGAGAGGCCTGCAGCCCTCCATAGAACGATTATTTTCTTATGTATCCTAAGCTTTGCACGGATAATCTGTTGACCCACTCTTTGTAATCTGTTGTGAAATCACACCCCCATAGTGTTATAAGCATGTAGCGGTTAGAACCTGAGAGTACTAATAGATTCATAGCTATGGTTAAAAAATGGAACTTAAATACAACAGACTGTAGAATAGGATAGGCTGTTAAACTACTCTGCACATTCTTCCCTTTCAACCGACTTGTTAATTTTATACATGTTATGCTTTTCCAACTCAGGGAAATAAAGGAGTAACCGTTGCTATGAGGGTAATGTATTAACTGTCTCAGGACAGCATGGGCACAATGTCACCGTGCTGCCGGGCTGTAGAACAAATTCAACTCAACTAGTTTTGACGTTACTTGGCTCGTCTACGAGTACGCTCAGGTTGTGGCGCAGCAGTCTAGGCAGCGCTGATGCTTCGCAATGACATTCGTCTCTAAGGAACTGTTTGGCACGGGTCTATATCTAAGCGTACATAACTGGGACCATATGACCTCTCAGGTCTATATCCTTCTTGTTTCCATTGGAGATAAAACAGACCAGTTCTGAGCTGATGTATAGCTCAAATTGAAAGGGGAGGGTAAAAAAATACCACCTGACAGGCATGTACACAAATTAATGAGTTTTTTTTTCCCTTCATAGCAATTCAAATAAAACAAACAAGAACAAAAAAAAGAAAAAAAAGAAACCTGTTAGATCAGAAATAGCGTTCTCTGATATGGTTCCGAAAATAATTAGATGTATCATTGTGGAGTTGACTAAGAGAGTTGCAGGTCATTGCTCAGCATCGTAAAGCAGTAAGTAAGCCAATACAAAGGTTAACAAGCCACAGTATTAAACTATTATATAGATCTAGCTGAGAGACTGACTACCACTCAAGTGTCAAGGAAAAGGTGATAGGGGCGGGGATGTGGATATGTAGGAAAGGGGTGATGGGAAGAGGTGTGTGTGTGTGTGGGGGGGGGTTAAGTGATTTAAAGAGTGAGGCGTTCTGGTCTTTTTTAGGCACATGCCACTGATTGATATAGGCTTAGAAAAATTTTGACTTTTAAAAATTTCAAATGAAAAAATTAATGTCTCTGATTACAGAAAACAGATATAGCTTTATTTTCTGTTCGATCATTTAAAATTCCTGGGGAAAGTTGAAAGTGCGACCTGTGCCTAATTCACTCTAGTCCGAGGCCTCCTGGTCATGAAATTGGCAGAAGTGAACACAATTCATGTACTTAGAGTGATTATCTCTATTAAACCATTTCGAATGAAATCAGAGAGCAGCTTTTATAATTATTTTGTTTTGCCGACACATTACAGGAACAATGCAATCCGACCCAACTGTAACTATTATTTTAATGATATAGTTCACTTTGCCCGTTATGTTGGGAGGCCTCGCCACTGGCGGCTTTTTTTTTTCTTTCTGTTGTTGTTGTTGTTGTTGTTACCTCTTCTGCATGAGGACTAGCCTTCTGGGGGCCCTGTGCATGTGAGTAGGGGCCCCAGCGTTACCGCTGCCCTGCTCCCCATCAAGCCCAAGCCCGAGCGCTGGCAGTGACAGCAAAGAGCTCTGGTCGATGTTGTATTATTGGGAGGTTTAACAAATACGTGTACTACTAAAACTTTCAGAAATGTCAAAGTCAGATTAGTCTTTGATTTAGCTTACATATACATGTAATGTTCACTGCGACTTTATGTTTCATGTCTACGTCATTAGTTTTAACATTGCAAAGTCCTTTCAGCCGGGTGTTTCAAAAAAATGGTTATTGCATATCAAGTGATATATAATTATCACTATTACGGGTGTTGTTGTTGTATCAATATTGTTATCGACATTATTATGAGGATAAACCATTTCATAACGACTCTGTGGCAGCTCTCACATGCGGTTGGCTAGTTTCATAACAAGCGTAAAAAATCAGGCTACATGTCAAACGGGCACGGAGCCTGGCGTCTGACTATTTTATATACTGTCACACAGAAACAGAGAGAGGCTAGCAGAACCCTTGTTTTAGCCATCCACATTTTACTCACACAACACAAAGCCAGAAGGTGGCGAAACCCGACACATAAATTGAATTCAAGACTTGTTAGTCTACACTACATGCATGGCGGTCCCAGTAAGTTCGAGTCCATAAAGTCCCAATTGATTGAAATTAAAAATTTGTTACAGTCGTCCTAAGTGATTGACCTAATAATTCCATTGTATTTCGACTATTTGTAAGCAAAAAAAAAAGGGAAATGAAGGAAATGTGCCCTTTTGACTTTCACAATCAGAATTTTCTATGGATTAAATAAAATGTAATTAACAACTCGCACTAATTTCATAGGCAGTTTAAATGACAACATTTAAAAATTCTAGCTATGCCTACAGATTGATACGTGTGGAATCATGGGATGTCATGGCGTTATGGTTTGGAACAAATTCCGAGGCGAGTTTGCAATCCTAAAAAACTGAGCAAGCCAGTGGAAAAAGTTGGATGTCACAGGGTGATGTTTGGGGTTTTGGAAGACGGGAGGGACGGAGTGCGAGAGAATTCACACCAAGATGAGTAATTAGTGACACAGAAAAGTTTCAATTTGACTACTTAAGAGCTTTTGTTACTCGATAGAGAAGCTGTAACATTTCTGAGAAAGGAAGAGACAGATACAGAGGGGGGAGAAGGAAGACAGAGAGACGAAAAGTTTGGGGCAGTAGAAGGTCCAAATGAAATTCAGTCCATAAAAAAAGTCAAATGCTGTCAGGTTCAGCAGCTAATATGTCCAGAAATGACATGATATTAGAAGAGAACAACTAATCTCCAGAGATAAACACCACTTTAACCATCTCTCTCTCTCTCTCTCTCTCTCTCTCTCTCTCTCTCTCTCTCTCTCTCTCTCTCTCTCTCTCTGACACACACACAGTTACGCTGATACGATCTATGAAGAAAGAAAAAGCAGAAAGGAAATATCTGCAGCTGATATCTACTGCTTTCTTCAGAATGCCGTTCGTTTGTTTTTTTTTCGTTTTTTTTCTATATTTCTGTAATATATATTTTTTAGTTGAATTTCAGCATCTTGTAACGTATTACATTGGCTTTTGCATAGCTGAAATTCAAAAATGCAACCATTTCAATTTACAAGCTCTGAAACAACTCTGAATTTTTGCAGATCCAAGCCGAATTTGAATTCGAAAGAGGAACCCAGTGGGTTGCACAAATCCGGTAATCCAGTTTGTTCTGAAAAATTGACACCCACAAAACTATCACTGGCTAATCGAGATAACACTCTCTATACCTGCAAAATTCAATATCTGGTCCTATGCCGTGGTTGAGTTTTGTTGTTTTTTTTACATTTGACACTCTAAAAGAATAAACAAGAAAAAAATCAATGCGTCTGTCAATGTTATTTTCCGTCATTATTATGAGTTTCCTGAGCTAAGGAAAAAAAATGTAAACAGGGTGCGATTGAATTGTGCCAGAGCTCGGTATATCGATGAAAATATATGAACGTTAATGAACAAAGTAAGGGATTGACTTGAGCCTTGAACAAACTATTAATTATTATAAATAAACTAGCATCTCAGGCAGTAGGTGATCAAGCGTCTATACAAATTTTCTTGTCCTAACTTTTTTGTCACAGAAAAAAAAAACACAAAGGGAAATAGAGCTTGATTAATCGGAACAACCACCTCCAAAAATTGTTTTGAATGAAAAACTAAAATTCTATTTAATCATGCAAATTCTCTGTGCAACCAACATCAAGGGCATTGGAAAACAATAATTAAAAAACAAAAACAAAAAAGAAATAAAATTGCACACACAGGAAAATGAAAAGGTGGAATTCAATTTCGCACAGTTAAAATACACAAGGAAGCAGTATTCACCCCAGACATAATAGTCACTGGACCTACAGAATGGCATCTCATACAGTTTTGTGATAACTTAAAACAAAACAAATTTCCCAAGTTAGTAGTCCAAATCCCACATTTATTTGTTTGTTTGTTTTTTCTTGTTTTGTTGGGTTTTTTTAGTTTGCAAAGAACAAAATTGAAATCTAAATTTTCAACCAAATTCTAAGATGGATACACATCATCTATACACACCCTAATTTTAAAACTGCATATCTGTTAATGCCACCCTGCAATCCCTGTGACCTCAAATACAAACTCACGGAAGGAAAATGACAAAATTAAACATATAAAAAAGAATTTAATATACAGCAAGACAAGACATTCCTCCTTAAATATTTCCAAGCTAATGCAATCGAATGCTATTGTGGTTGAATGTCATTTTGAGTACAGAGATTTTTTTATCAGATCTATCGTAATCATGGTGTTTGAACTCCTCCTACTGTGGAAGGAACTATAGATGCTGATTATGAATTTGATATTCAAGAGGGGAAGTAAGCAAGGAACAAGTTCAAGCGCCAATTGGGACAGACCAAGTCTAGACCTAAATAGACTGATATTTCGGTGGGTACCGCCGATAAACCGGAGCCAAATTTTAACCAAAATCCAAAAATTCAGCTTATTTCTATTCTCCACACTTTTCTTATCCTTTTTTACTTCTCTCCGACCTGCTAGCATGCATATCATGCAAAACACGCACAACAAGTAACAGGAAGAACAGAAAAAAGTCAAATTTTTTCAATTTTTATCATTTTTTTCTCCATTACTAATTATAAAAATCACATAGAAGTATCTATTTTTTTAAAGTTTATCCATTTTCCTACCAAAATGATAAAAAAAAAAAACTTTTACAAAGAAAACCATTGCAAATAAATGTATTTTAGTCCAAGGAGGTATAAATCGATTTCCCTTGTCTTAGCCACAGCAGGAATAAAAGTCTTTGGGTTGGAAAAACGTAAGTACTGTAGATTATGATGAAAAAATTTACAACCTGCAATTAGAATTCACTACCTAGGAAAATGAACTTTTTTTCCCGTTCCGGTGTCACATTACGTCATTGCGTGATAGAAAATAAGGAAATGAACAGGCCTAATCATAATGAGCTTACCTTATCATTGATGCATTTACTATAGATCATTGGATTTTACAACCGGCGAGGTAAATTTACGACCATTTACAACCAGAATACAAAATTTACGACCTTTTTTACGACACCCTGGTACAAGTTTTAAAAGTTGATACACACCCCCCCTCACACACACAAGTACATAAGTACCTTTTATGACAGTCTTTCACTGAACTTTGATCTGTCAACTTTTTTCCCCTTTCCTTAATGAAAATATGTAAATTTACGGAAAATTGATATCACTGAGAAAAAAAATGTAAGGCAAACACAGTGACTCAGGCACAAGTCAGAATTTTGACACTTTGAGTTATTTATAGCGTGTTCAAATGGTCAAATTTAATTTAAGAGGTCAAAAAAGTTCCTATGATTAGAGGGCTCTGGCTCTAAACTTATATCAGAAACTTCTGCCTGATTCATCCTGGTTGCCTCACAAATGACAGCAAACACGTGAGACACCCCAAGCAGCAAACAGGCACCACTGCCACCCCAATACTACTACTGACCTCCTGCTTCTCGAGCTTGTTCTGCTCCTCTATCCTTGTGATGATTTCTGTCATGTTGGTCTCCAGCACCATGCCTCCCATCACTAGCTCAGAGAGGATGTAGTGCACCTAGGATTAGAACATGAAAAAAAAAAAAAAGGTTGAGGCAGAAATAGCAGATGTCAACTAGAGTCCTATTTTTTTTTTCCATAGATGTTTGTTTTTTTGCAAAACGTCTAAGGTCAGCAGTATAAAGGTTATACTGTGGACGAACCACAAAACTGATATTTGACAATTTTTGTGCTGCCACAGAGAGACAGTGTGGGGATACCATGACTCGCCGGTTACGTTAAACCGACACTGACCCAAACAGTCGGAGGCGAGTCGTCTAGAACCACGGACTCCTATGCTGAAAGTTGGTCTTCTCCCCAGGGGCTACCGTGGCTCCGGAACAGGATGTAAAATGCACAAAGTTTGATTGATCACTGAACAACTTCACAAGTTAAATGCAGATTTCCTGCTTATTCCTCTGTACTCTTGATTCTCTCAATGCAGGTGATACTAAAAAACAAAAATACATTCCATACCTTGTCAACATGGAAAATCAAGTCAAGCTCGCAGACGTTTTCAAAGCATTTGTCAAGCGTCTCTACAAACACCTGTGAAAAATAATACAATTGAATTATGTATTAGATCTCTAGAAACACATGTGAAAAACGGTTTAACTGTATAAAAGAAGGAAAACCGATTAAAACTTATGTTTTCTAACAATATAACATAACTCTTGTTGAAACCAAGTTTCAAAATAATCAATAATCTACTTTTTATAAACAGCTCATAAAATTACACATTTGTAAATTAATTTTAGAACAAAATTTGGAATCACCAAAAAAAAAAAAAAGACTACCTTGGAAAGGAAAATGTTGGTGTATTTTTCACCTACTGACCTGAATGAGGTCTAAAATTCCGAGCTCGCTTTCTGATGAATCCACACAGAACACAAAGTAGAGCGTCGCATAGTGGCGGTAGATCAGACGGTAGTCAGACCCACCAATGAGGCTGAGAACAAAACACAAAATAATCATAATTATAATCTTCATTGTCCAATAATGGTACATAATACACACATCCAACCAGGTCTGAAAATAAATGGTGAAAATATAAATAACCTTAGGTATGCAGATGACACAGTACTCTTAGCAGAATCTCAAAATGACTTACAAAACCTAGTCACCATCATAGAAGAGCACAGTGGAAAGTATGGGCTACTTATGAATGTGAAGAAGACCAAGGTTATGGTTAATCCAAGAAAGAGCCACCTAAAGCAGAAATAAAGGTTAAAGGCAAGTCCATTGAGCAGATTGACCAGTTTGTTTATTTGGGCCAGTTAATAACAACAGATGGTAGGTCTGATTCAGAAATAAAGAGACGCATCACCATCGCCAAAAATGCCTTCTCAAAATACTCACAAATACTGACCAACATGCTCGTTAACTTTAATAAACATGTTTGAAGCATTTAAACAGCATCGAATACCTCAAAACTAATTTAACTACAGAGATCTTCAAACATTCAGTTATTTCCCTTCAGCCCAAAAATTAATTACTTCCCTTGAAAATTTGAATTTGTTCAAAATGTATATATATATATATTTTTTTTTTTTTGTTTCGTTTAACTGTATGTGAAGCATGTCGACTTCTTTTCAGGTGCACGGACTAAAAATAATTTCAACCTTTTACTTCATTGGAGCGAAAAATAACCTGACAATATGAATCTAGACCAAATCAGGAATATTTTATAAACAGTTTGGTTTCTAAATTGGAATAGGTTGCTGTTTTTTTGCGTCAGAACCACAGGCCATAAGAATTGCTTGTGTACCTTAATTAGTGAAAAATCGGCCAAAATTATCGAGGTTTTTGTTGGTTTTGTCTGGAAATTGACTGCTCCTAATGTAAAAATGCAAATCAAGCCGGCCAATGTGATCTGGATTCAGATCTAAGCAGTAACAAAAACCCATAGACATCTACCTAACACAAAAATTGCCATGTATGACTACCAAACACCCCAAAAACTTCATCAAACACAGTTCAGTATTCTTTTACTGTCTTTTGCATCTATATCGATGCTGTGAAAGAATAATGCATTTTAAAGGAGGACAAAAAACGGGATATTTAGTTGATCTGAAAAAAGATAATAGACGCCGAAAAAAAATTAAATCAAAATAGAAAACATCAACTCAGAAACATATGGTTGCCTTTACAACTTAATTGAAACAAGAAAAGCATGAAAACTTTTGAAGGAATTTTGTGTTTTAAAATCATTTTTATGTTCTATTACCAAGAGAAGCGCCATTTTGTGAAATTAGCCTCATGTAAAAAAGTTTATAACATGTTTATGCAAAGTGAAGAGTTTCGATTGAATGCACAAATGCTAAGATGGCAATTAAAATCTTTTAACAAACTCACGTTCCTCCCTCCAGAAAGTTGCAAACATTGTCATCTCTCTTGGACACGAGGTGAAACGTCTCTCGGATGATTTGATGTTGTATGTCTTCCGGCTGCGTTAAAAACAAAAATCATTCTATTTTTATTCTAAATCAGATGGCATTAGCCAGATATGTTTATAGGACTATGTGACAGTAGGGGAATTTTAGCTATGTACGAGTAAAGAGGGCTTCTTTTATATATATCTAAAATGTTAAAACAGCAATTTGTTTGACTTGATCTCAATATTACCACATAAAAAATAAAATGATTTACATGAACATAAGAGCGGGTTATTTGTTTTTGTTTTGTTATCTTTTGTGCTTGTGGGGGGAAAGAGAACAATGCTAGTACATGGTGGCAAAAATGCACTGATTCCATTCACCTAAGCTTTGAGCAAAAAATAGACAGAAACCTGAGAGACGAACGAGGACCACCATCTCATGAGGGGTTATATAGGGAAGCATGCTATGAGGTCTGTGAACGAACAGACGAGTTACAGAGGTAGAGCCTTAGGGTCTAGGTCTAGATGCTCTCAACTCTCTATTCTCAACGTCGTGTTGGTCTAGATCTAGAATAATGTGGGTTTTAGTTTCGAGCTTCATTGATATGTAGCCAGTAGCCTAAACCTCGCTTTCTTGGAAATCATGCGCATTGTGTACGTTTCCTGTATTCAGACTCAGTTCATTGATGCCGTATGATCCACAGGTGATACTGTAAGGCTTCTAAAGCACAGATTTTTCTAACTATAAGGATGAGCAGTTGACTTAAGTTATATCTGGGAATAACATGACTGAAGAATGACTAAGCCTTTGTTATTTTGGCTTGTCCGGCCTAGATTTTAGCCCAACTTTGTTTTTTCGTTGTTCCTAAAACTAATGGTGTGCAAACTGTGCATGGACAAAACATGTGACACACAAAGGTCAGCGCAAAACTTAATAGAGAATAAAAATGTGCAATTGTTTACGGTTTTGACTGCAGAGGGTGAAAATCATTAAGAAAATATCTGGCTTCAATGCTCAAAGCCGGACAAAACAGCATTTTTTTTTTATATCCATAATCGTGGGCGGGACAAAGTATCAAAAAGCGGGACTGGATCGTTTTTTTAATGAACTTTATCACGAACCGGTGCAGTGGCGTACCGGATCAAGAATCTCAAAACACTCCCCAAATTAATGTCAGTAATATTAAAGCAAAACAAGAACGATGTCATTCTTAAAATCAAATTAAGTTTATGGTTTTGTATGCTTTTTTTTGTATTGAAAGAATTTATACATTATACATAGCGAACCTGGAGCAAAATGACAGTGATTAGCAGGCTTGTCTGAGTTTTAAGGCTTTACAAACACTGATATATAATATTTATTTTTACTCTTAGCATGGCTATGTAGGGCCTCTTTTCCGTTGGAACCATAGTTGACTCTAGTAAATCACAAGTGATGCAGTAATCCAAGCAAACTTAAAACTGATAAGAAATCGCCATTTGCATCTTGCATTAACTAACCAATGCAAATTTTCACTCCTTTATCAATTTCTTTGATGTCCAGTGGACCAAGCACAATCAACAAATTCCACTACAAACTATTAAACTTTATTTCTTATAATTAAATCACAAAAATGTCGAAAGTCTAGTCTAGATACTCCTACTGCCCAAGTTTAGACCTACATTTAGTCCACGTATGCGCAGTGGCAATATGAACCACACAAAATAAATCCAACTGAAAATGAACTGAAGTTTTTAGATTGAATCATTGAACCTTCCCCTCTAGATCAAATGGACGTAGCCTATAGATGTTAACAGTGACGGGACTACAGTGGGTAAGGAGTAAAGCTCTTAAGAGCCTGATTTATGTTCAGACTAGACCTGGACCTCTAGATCTACTCCCAACTCTACATTGTTTTGTTTTGACTGCTCACAATCAGTTTACAGTTACTACGATTGAATATTATTCATGAATGCTTATTTTACACAGAGCTTTTTAGTCTTCCTTCCCTTATAGGCCTAGATTAAGTCCAGAATCTAGATCTGTTCCAGATAGTTATAACTACATTCTAGATTCTTAGAAGTAAATTTTCTAAATGTGGTCCCTAAATTTAGATATAAATTTAATTGATTTGATCTAGATCTAGATTCTAGGCTTAGATCTAGATCTAGATCTAGGTTAGATCTACATAGTTTCCACTCACGTAATATTGGTAAAATTTAGAAAGACGAGGTTTTCCGTGATTGTTGAATACAAGTATGGCTTTAATCATTGTTCCAGTGTTATGACTGTGATGCGTATGTGATTTCAGAGGTTAAATGATTGGGATATTCAATGATCCAACGATGTCAGTAAAGAGGGCTTTATTTTGATGTGGCAGCCGCCATGACAGTTTATAGTTTATTGTAAAAACAAAAATCAACGAAACAATACTGTCACATGCAAGCACCCTAAAAAGAATGATTTCTATGACCGAAACAATACTGTCTTAAGAAACTAAAAAAATGAATACATTATTAATATATTAGATATTTTGATCTTGTAATTGTATTTTAAGTACACCCGCACGTTCTAAAGCTTTTCAAATGAGTTTTTTTCTGTGCCTTTTTTCAAGTCATAAATTATAAATTATTTTTTTCCAGCATATTTACCAATGTATTGGATAGGCTCACAGATAATAGCACTCTGTGGCCATCTATGCTTCCGCTCATCTGAGGCTTTGGGGGCGTGGCAGATGTCTGTCATAAGATAAGCAGGAAAAAGAAATAAAAATATTGCTATTCTGCTTCGATTTTTCTCCTAAAAGTTTTGTTTTTTCTTAATTTTGTTTTCTCTTGCAGGTGTTATTTTTATCTGGGAGCGGGGGTTATGATAACGCAGTGATTATCCGCATCCCGGGATGAGAATAACACAATTCCGTTATTCGCATCCCCCCTTACAAAATCACACAGACTATTGCGTTTTTCACGGGATATGACGAGACGAGGTCTAGTGGATCTAGCTCTTTTAAAAAATTTCCGGTTGGTAGGCTAACTGGAAACTATATTTATTCAAGCATTTTGCCAACTGAATTGGTAGGGTGCTTTTTGTTTTTTTCTTCTTTCTTACTCTTTTCACGTAGTGTCTCCGTGTTTTTTTTTTTTTTTTTTTTTTTTTTTTTTTTGTTTTTTTTTTTTAATCTTTTTAACAGTACAAATTGCAATGTATTTATTGTTTTATAAAGGTGCTTGTATAGTAGCATGCATTTGATTAGTTTAAGAACTGTTTATTTATCTAAAATATATGATACAGCATTAACCATGCTGTACACAGTTGAGAGACTTTGTACCCTGCACATAGTACCTTAAAGACTTATTTTTATGTTAACTACGTCATGCAAAGTTCGTGGTTCGAGCCCTACTGGTTGGGTCAGTGTCAGTTTAATGTGACCGGCTGGGACAGGAGTCGTGGTATCCCCGCCCTGTCTCGCTGAAAGGAAAAAAAAGTTTATCGTACAATCTCCTTATAACTAAAGTATTTTTTTATATTTTTTTTTATTATTGATGTTTTAACTTTAAATCTCCACAAAAGATTCCCCCCCCTCTCTCTCTCTCTCTCTCTCTCTCTCTCTCTCTCTCTCTCTCTCTCTCTCCTCTCATATCT
>RQTK01001628.1:37500-49228 GCA_003991915.1 Elysia chlorotica
CACCAAGTTAAAGTCCCATAGTAATAGTCGTTACTTTTCTTCTCCTCTATTAATCATATTCTTCTTCAGGGTTATCATGGGGATAATCATTAGCATTATTATCGTCATCACCATCATTAAATAATTATCAACAACAGCATCGTCATCATCATAAAAACAACATAAATGGCATTCTTCACTGTAATCTTGTATGCATATTGACCACCACCATCATAATAATAATTTCGTTATCAAAGACATGAACTGCATCGTTGGGTCTAATTAAAAAAAAAACAACTACATCATCAGTTTCTAAATCTTGGTTTGTACAAAAAAATGTATAATATCTAGTTCAGTCTTAAATGTCTGGCATCTATATAACATAGACTACAAAAACATTGATTGAAAAAACAACAACGCCGTTTTACGTATATATAGAAAAAAATATTCGCCATAAGATGCATCTTATTTCTGTAACCCTTATAACATGATAGCGTTGTAAGATAAGGTCTTGGTCTGACTTTTGTTATTTCTTAAGAAAAATCCCATACTGCGACGGGCTCACAGAGAATCATACTGGAATAACAAAGGACATGTATTGAGACTGACCCAAGCATCTGTTTGGTAAGCAAAAGGTGCCGAAATGGTAATTGAACCTGCAACCTACCAAATAAAAGCTGGGCTGTCTAGCCTTAAACCACCTCGCCTTGGCGTAGAGAGATAAGATACAGACGTTTTTGTACAAGATACTTATTATGAAGAAGGTAGACGACATTCTCTCCTGACATGCGCACTCCGCGGTGCCGGTGACGTCTTCGTGACGTCAGCATTCCGACGGTGTCAGCGAAACATATGTTTGGGTCAAGATGGCGGCGATATCTTGGAGATGGTTTCGTATCTGCTCTGAGTAATATTAGATATACTATACTTACTTTTTGTGTCTATGTTGTGATCTGTGGAAGAACTGATGTGCTTACTAAGACAAAAAATACAGCAATTTGAAGAGAACAAAGATACAGCATCAAATTAATACTAATAAAACTCAAATCTCAAGACACAAAAAAGAAATAATATAAAAATATGGTGGTAAAAGAGAAAAAAAAATGTCATTTCGAGGCCGACACAAATCATGGACAATTAACAGCTACAAGTATTGCAGAACAGAGATAGTTTAATCAAATTGAGGAGAAAAAAAAACAACAACTAACTACAAGATCGTCAAAGCTCCGAACGATTTTAGGCTCAGAGTTCTTACATAACACAACCCCACCTGTATGAATCTATCCCACACCCATCGCATTCTTTCCTTTTTTGTGCCAGTGTTCCATAAATACGGGCCACCCTCAGACTTAAGATTCCGCCACCTTTAGACTTAATATTCCACCCACATTCTTATCTATTACATAGTCCACACCCATGCCTTTTGCTCGGTTACATCTCTCTAGACGCACGATATAATAAGATAGCGAGATTCCTGCTATAGAGCGATACGCGAGCCCATCTCAGACATAATACCGCCTTGTTTGATTGGGATAACGGGTCCCCCCTACGCCAAAATGATGACCGGGGAAATTTAGAATGGCTTTAAGAAACTCATTTTTCCTCGGAGAGAGATTAGGGCTGACTCCGTAAAAGTATTCCGGTATTCGCTTCGCATCTTCTTGTTGCTAGGGACGCCATAGGTAAAAATTCTCGTTCCAAGAGTAGTCCATATAAAGACAAACCGCAGATTAACATGTTTATTTAATTGGTTTAAGGTAGATTGTCTGCTGTATAATAATAATAATACTGTATCTAAAACTGTTTCATCGTCTACACCAAGGATTGTGAACTGGCTTTTGTGGTAGAGCAATTGGTCAAAAATTTATTTGTCCGATTTCGTTCCCTGCTCCCTAGTGTTGTCATTGTGATCGACTGAGAAAGGCGTCATTGTATCCCTACACTGTCTCTGTGTGGCAGAAGGTAAAATTGTCAGACGTCAATCTTGGGACCCATCCACAAAATAGCCTATTTAGTATTGACTTTGCACGTGAAAACAACCAACTCAAATCAAACTCCACTTCTCTTAGGATTTTCAAAGCATTCAATTGTCAGACATTCGTTCAGGGCTCGTTCACGGTATCGCCTACAAAGTAGAGACCATGGATACTTAGCAACCAACTCAAATCGACTGGTTTTCTGTCACAGTAGAATAAACTATAATACATAACTGGTTCGGATAATCGGTACATTGACCAAACATCTCTAGCCAGCGGTCTGTGTCGTTTCTTGATCTCGCTGGACATACTAAGCCCTGATGGTCCGCTTGTGGTCAGCTTAAGTCCAGACGATGTCCGAGATCTGTGTGACCAGTGGGCGGTGTGAAGCTCCTTGTTGAACGTTTCTAGGCGTGAACTCTAGAAAACAGCCCAACCGGGAAAATCCGCAGCCAGTCGGGGTTGCGTCTGCCTTGGAGCGAGAGCCTCAAATATCAGCTCAGCGCATGTTCTTCGCGCATGCCCACATTGGACGACCTTAAACTGCAGCGCCGGAGGAAATGAGATAGTTGGAGCAGAGATTATTTTGTGAATTTTTATCGCGGGATAATTGGACTTGTGAATTGCTTGTGTTTTTAATCAGGGTTATATATGCGCATATAATTTCTACGATCAAAAATCAACACATGATGATTGCACAGGTGGCATTTGCTGTGCTATGTATAGGTAAAAAAATATTCTATTTTGCTAGATTTGTAAAATACTAAGTAGATCTATAGAGTTATGACACCAGCCGTCTGCAATAATGAAAGATGTACTTGTCGAAAAAAAATCGCAAACCGAAAAAAAAAATAATTCTAAATTACTACAAGATGAGACCATAACGGCGTTACTTGTTGAACAGTTATGATGTGTTCTAACAAATTGGAATAACTTCATCTGTCTGATTATACAGCATTATGCACCGACCAAATTTTGTGATAGACGATCGCCCACCCCAAATTGCTTTTTCCCATTGGTTGTTGGAGGCGCGGCGGCCCTGGAGTAGATATGTATTTGATACGTCCACAACGCCGCAACATTCTGATCGTAGAAAAGGGAGACTCTTTGAGGGGCGCGGTGGCCCTGGGATAGAACATCGGCTTCCGACGCAAAAAGTCCATAGTTCGGTCCCTTGCGATTTCGCCCCGCCACCGGTTGGGTCGGTGTCTTTTTAATGTGATCGGCTGAGACAGGAGTCATGGTATACCTGCCCTGTCTCGTGTGTGGCAGCTCAGACAGTTGTCTTACGTCAGTCTTCGGGCCCGTCCACAATATAGCCTATATAGTGCTGGTGTTGGACGTTAAACCAACTCAACTACTGGTTGCATGGGTGTCAGTATGTGTGTAACGTGATTTACCAAATGCAGGGAAATCTGCTCTTTGGTCTTATTGTCATACAAACTATTTCATAAGACTAAGAATACCTTAAAAAAAACAAGTTTGACCAAAGACCTCTTTACGTATTTGAAAGGTTCTCTTGGCATTAGACTCTTTCTTTGAAGAGATGTAGCATTTTTTAACTATGGAGGCTGGTCAAATAAGCTGTGACAAATTATCTCGGCTAAGTATGAACAAATTTAAGTTGGCTCATGAGCATTAGTTGCATTAGAGTCAAGATGATAAATACAATTGTCACATCAGTACTTATGCTCTGGTTATTCCACTCCGGGGAAGACCCAGATATGGAAAAAGTAAAAAACTTCAGAGTTCCATTTTGTAGTAGATTGAAATTGTTATTCTCTGTGCAAGTTCGGTAAAGGGGATTTGCTGCGGCCCTATGTTCCACGGGGAATTTGAGGCTTGAACTAAACTAAACTATAAGCATTTCTAAATTATCTTGTTGGACAAGCTAATTTGATCTTCTAACTACGAACCTGAACTTTTGGTGAACAACATTTCTAATTGCATAATCCAGACTTATTGTAACTAAAAATTCTACATTCCTCTTTGTTTCATTGTGATATTCATTCGCATAACATGAAAATTCCAAAATTCGAAAAGGAATTAATAAACGCTTAGCCAGGTTAAATGTGCTTTGACTTCAAAAGTGGTTATTCGCAATATATTAAAAAATTAACATCATAATAATCTTTTATCTTGTTGAGTAAACTTTGTTCAATAGTAGGGAAACAATACAAAACTCTTCCAGAGTAAACATGTCCAATAAAAATTTTCAAATCTAAATTTAGAGCGGATTTTCTAGTTTTTGAGCAGTCCCTCGGAACCATCTTCCACTTAAGTTTTCATCCATTGCATTCAGAGCTAATGTCTAATTATATCTCTCAGTCTCAGGCTTGGTCTTCCCTCTTCTTCTTCTTCTTTTTTTTTTTTTTTGAATTGTCTAGGTTGCCAAACGGTGACTGGTAAGTCTACGGATTCTCTGACATTTCCGCTACATGGACAGCCCATTTATTTTTCGATTTTTTTTTATTTCATATCCTCAATTTGTGTTTCTGTGTAATTCAATCAAATATTAATTCAGTATGACAAACATATCCAATCGCTTACCCCAGACTCGACCTACCACAATCTCGCACTTCAAAATGTATTTATTTTTAATACTAAGGGGGGGAGGGTGAATAAGCAATACAAATAGACATTATAATTTGTACATCTAAAAAATCGATTCAGGTGTTCTTATTGCTTAAGTATATTTTTTTATTTTATTTTTTTTTCTCCTTTAATTTCAATAGTTTTCAATGTTTTTCTTTTCTTTTCTCCCCCTTTAATTTCAATAGATTACAATATTTTTTCTTTTCTTCCCCCCCCCCCCCTTTAATTTCAATTGTTTTCAATGTTTCTTCTTTTCTCTCCATCCGATCCTTCACCAACTACCACAGCGGTGACGTCAGCCATCCCAGTACCTGAGGAAGGCGCCGGATCCCGTAAGTCGTGATTTTGTTTTGTTTAATTCACTGTTTGTTTGTTCTGTAATTAGTTTATATTCTGAGTTTCTCCTTTATTCTCTATGTTCCTTTTTCTCTGTACTTTTGTTCACCCACCTCCTTCACTCTCCCTCTCTTTCACTCTCTGTCTCTCTTCTTTATCCCTTTCTCTCTCTATCTCTCTCTTTCTGATTCGCTCTCTTTCGCTGTCTATCTGTCTGTCTTTCTCTCTCTGCATCTCTCTCTCTCTCTCTCTCTCTCTCTCTCTCTCTAAATACTCTCTATCTTATCTGTCAATTTATCTATCCACCTATTTACCCACCTCTCCATCCCTCTACCTAACTATCTACTTACTTATCTTTTTATCTACAAATCTATTCATCTATCAACCTATCTGGCTATCTATCTATCTATCTTTCCCTACCTCAAAGTTGATATGCACTGAAAAGCATCTCTCCTTGACATATTTCTCAATTGCTTTCAATTGACGCTTGTCTGTCGCCGCTTTAAAACTCGTTAGCATAAAATAGTGCGAAACAATTGCTGTTGTTTTTTTCAATAGTAATCTACAACAAAGTCTGAGAAAAACGAAAGTTTTTTTTATACAATTTTTGCACTTATAATCTCCAGTCAGGCTCTTGAGAGTACAATATCACAGAAGCTAAAATTTTATTCATCATTGAGTGTTAGGTTTTTCGTGTCAAGTCTGCTGGTCTTCTGTCTCCAAATGAGACGCTAAATCGCAAGGACGTTAGACAGAAACCAGGGCGTGGGAAAAAGCTGGAAGAAAAATTCCTAAGAACCTAGTACATGTACATGTGAAATATCACTTATATTGGCGTGATATTACAGATTCTACGTTTCGAGGAAATTGAACTTTTAAGTTTGACAGTCTATATTAATTTTGTTTCACAGGATGCTGTTTTAAAATACCTTTAATCAATAGGACTACAGTCTTTTAAGACAAAATTAGGTATACAGTAGTGATCTTCAACAAGGGAATAATCGGACAATGGGGGTAACTTGAAACATCATGTTTGTGTTAACTCACTCTTTTTTTCCCCTTGTTTCTCTTCTACTCCACAGAGTTGTACTGCCATGTGTGTACTGATGCTGTGGGCAACAACAACTGCAGCAACACGGAGATCTGCGACAGCGACAGTGTGAGAACCACTGTGTATAGCTTTGCATACCTTATTATTTCCTGTTTAAAATTGATCATGATTGTCCTTGAAAAACACAGTGACAGTGTGAGAACCACTGTGTAGAGCATTGCTCATCTTATTATTTCCTGTTTTAAATTGATCATGATTGTTCTTGAAAAACAATTGATGTCCACAGGGACAGTAATTACTCTTGTGATACATGTATTTCCTGTTTGAAATGGATCATTGTTGTTCTTGAAAAGCAATACTATTGATGCTTTGAGCCATCCTGTGAAAAATAAATGTGCTGCTCAGAACATAATGATAGATGATTTAGGGATAAGATTAAATCTACAATCGATGTTGGATAAGCGGATTTACCCCCCCCCCCCCACCTCAACCCCCACACAAAAGGGTACTTGAAAAAATGTAATAGACATATTTATATCATCAAGTTCAGACAAGTGTGTTTTAGCTTAAAGTAGAATTGTCGAATTCAAATTAATGTTATGCGATTAGTGATAGCATGGTTGTATATGGTTTCATTTAAAGTGTAAAAACAATGTTGCCGCTAAACATTTCTGACAAGCATTGTAGGTACTTGTCAAAAATAGATTTAAAAATTTATCTTTTTTATCCTTCATGAAGCCAAATAATTTTTTATCTTTTTTTTTTTGAAAACTGAGGTCTAGATAATCAATGGCCATTTTCATCTCTGTTTTCAACGTCATTATCACCACCACCGCCTCCCACCTTTTTTTTTCATTTCGTTCTTGCCCAGTCGGTGTGCTTGACGACCTTGGTTTATGACGACAGCGCCGTGTCCATTGAGAAGAGATGTGCACGAAAACAGGTAGGCTGTGTAGACAGGGTTCTATTAATAGACATCCGTGGCTGTGTGTTAGAACGAGTGCCATGGCATTGTAGTGGTCTCCGTCGTATAGGATTCGTAAGAATGAGAGGAGCAGCCGAGGAGACGTTAAACGCTTTTTGTTCTTTTTAAGTGATAGATTCCGTGCCGCTGCATCTGCAAGTCGAGGGATCTATTCCAACAAAGTGCCATAATTTGTTGGTGATATTCAATTTGGGCTCTTTCAGTACTGACGTCTGACAATTTTACGTGCTGCCACTCACGAGACAGGACAGGGATGCCATGACTCTTGTCTCAGCCAGTCACATTAAACTGAAACTAACCCAACGAGTATGGGTCTCTAACCACGACCCCTAAAAGAGGAGGACTGCTACAACGCTGATGGACGAGTTTGACAGTGTCTGCAGCTTCTGATGTCCCCGGCCGCTACCTACCTATCTACCTACCTACCCACCTACCTACCCACCTACCTACCTATCTACCTACCTACCCACCTACCTACCCACCTACCTACCTATCTACCTACCTACCTTCTTATGGGGGCGCGGTGGTCCACCTACCTATCTCATCTCTCTAGGTGTGCTACAACATGGAAGAGAACAATGAGGACGGCTGCTACAACGCTGATGACGAGTTTGACGGTGTCTGTAGCTTCTGCTGTACCCGACCCGGCTGTAATGAGTTTAACCCGATCTTCAGTGAGTAGAACAAACTGGCAAACCTTTTACGCCAAATAGAGCTATTTAAACCACAGATGGCTATTAATAGACATCTGTGATTTAAACACACAAATTCGCATTGTTTTGGGCTTAATTTTAACTTTTTGATGGCCGGCCAGGTTTGTGGGTTGGAGTATGACTCCACTCATCTAGTATTAAATCATGGGCAATGATTGTACATTCCATGAGTTCTCATAAGTACATGTACCCTATTTAAAGACAAGACATGATCAACTAGTCCATCTTAATATCGATCTATCTCTGTGATGCAACACACTTTAGCAAACGACTTGTAATTTTTGGACGACCGGTTTGGAAACTTTGGCTAATTATTATAATCCAAACCGTTTGCTGGTCCTTCCATAGAATGTGTGTGTGTCTCTCTTCTAGCATAACGTCTCCTAGATCTTAAGATAGGTTCTTTACAACTACGAGAACGAATGCTTCACCTTTCTCACCTACTCACCTACGCCTTGTACTAAATGTATCTCCTCCCAATAACCCACTCCCTTTGTTCAACCCCCCCCCCTCCTACACAGAGACCGATGATGACACTGCAAACATGAGAAAGGGAGGTGGCAACACAGGCAGCAAGCGAACCTCCAGGCCTAAGCCAACCTCCCACGCAAAGGCCACGTCCAAACCCAGGTCGCAACGCCCAAACTCCAGGCCAAAACGAACGTCGAGACCCAAACCCAACAGTCAAAACAGAAAAACCACCGCAAGGGTATACCTGCCCTGTCTCGTGTGTGGCAGCACATAAAATTGTCAGACGTCAGTCTTGTGGCCCGTCCATAATATAGGCTATATAGTGCTGAAACCCAAGCCCAACAGTCAAAACAGAAAAACCACCGCAAGACAGACGACTGCACAAGCTACCAGACCTCCAGCGACCAAACCTGCAGCAACCAACCCCCCTGCCACCAATCCCCCTGCCACCAACCCTCCTGCGACCAAACCAGCAGCGACAAACGCCCCTGCTCCAACAAATCCCCCTACACAATCCCCTACAAATCCACCCACCCAAGCCGCTACAAATCCACCCACCCAAGCCGCTACAAATCCACCTACTCAGGCTGCCACAAACCCACCCACTAACGCACCCACCACGCCCTGCCCTGTTCACGGAGGAGGAGTGGCTGTAGGAGGAGGAGGAAACTTCCCCAGCAATATCAACATCAACATTCAGCTCCAGGTAGGTCTATACCTTACACCAGTAGGTCTAATTTTGCTGGTACGATAATTATACACCAACTGGCACCATATATTCCCTAACATCATCATCATCATCATCATCTCCATCGATGATGATGATGATGATGATGATGATGATGATGATGATGATGATGATGATGATGATGATGATGATGATGAGATGTTGTGTTATGATGATGATGATGATGATGATGATGATGATGATGATGATGATGATGATGATGATGATGATGATGGTGAACGATGATGATGATGATGATGATGATGATGATGATGATGATGATGATGATGATGGAGATGATGATGATGATAATCCAGAGGAAGAAAGTTTGTATATATAATGATATTATTGATGCTTATAGTGAAAGCTACGGTAATGAGAATGATGATGATGACGGTGGTGATGGTGGTGGTGTTGGTGATGATGATGATGATGATGATGATGATGATGATGATGATGATGAGTGTGATGATGATGATGATGATGATGATGATGATGATGATGATGATGATGATGATGATGATGATGATGATTATACAAACTATCTTCCTCTGGATTGTCCAGTTTGGACCTAACGCAGGCTCTAACGGCGGGCCCAACTCGGGCAGTGGTGGACAGCAACAGGCGACCTGTACCTGCAACCAGAAACAGCCGCAGCCCACGTCACAGACGCCGATTGTTGTGCAACAGGTACTGCCATCCCAGGCTGACTAAATTGATCACTAATCACTGTATGCCTTTCTTTACCCCACCCCTCCCCTTCAATCCCATTTTGCTTTATCTACCTTCTCTATCTAGTCGATTTTTTGTTGTTTTTTGTTGTTGTTTTTTTTGTTTAATACCCTGTATCCAAAGAGATTACTCTATTAATAACCGCCTGTATCCAAGAACAAACCTGATTGGTCAGAGGCCCGTGTCTAGCTGCTTTGGTATAACAACAAAACCGCAGGAATGAGTAATATATAAGGCACTTTCCAGTGGATACCTTATTGCAGGCTACCAGTAGCGTATATAAGGACTTCCGCAAATCAATCAATCAACCATTCAATCATTCAATCAATCAATCAATCAAACTGGTTGAGAGTTTAAAAGTTATGCGTATTTGAGGAGCAACTATCATATACGTACAAATGCAATGAGTTTGGCAAAGTGCTGAGATATTGAAACTAAAAGACTAATATTTAATCTGCTCATTTTATTACACATTCAGTAATATACTGTACCGTTAAAAACAATCAGTAAACGCCTTTTCTGAAGAAATACACACTTCATTTTAAAAGTCAATTTATCAAATTCAACCAATGAACAGGAAAAATAAAACAAAAAGTCTCATTTAAAAAGAACGCTGTAAATCATCTTCAATCAATACATGAGAACGAAAAAAAAAGTCTTCTAATATGTTTTTTTACTGTTGTGTTTTTAACTTTAGACTTGTGCTTGTATCCAGGGTAAGGGAGGAAATACGACCACCGTGCAAGCGTCTACCAACCCGACAACAGCAACAGCAACAAACGGATCTACAACACCACAAGCATCAACAGCATCTTCAGCATCTCCAACTGCTACCACACCTACAGCAGCAACATCTGCAGCAAACAGCACCACACCAGCAAACGCTACATCTACATCAGCACCATCAAACATGACAACAGCTTCAACATCCTCCAACATCACTACAACATCTGTGTCAATGAACGCCACAACACCTGCATCGTCATCTAACACAACGGCAACACCAACGGCAGTAAATTCGACACAGGCTATGAATACAACATCATCTCCCTCAAAAACAAATGCTACCACAGCATCATCCAAAGGCAAGGCTACTTCACCATCAACAGCAAATGTCACTAGCAGTACAAGCAGCAACACTACAACAGCAGCGCCTACTACTCCTTCTACTGCATCTTCTACTACCCCCTCCACAACACCTTCTACTACTACCACCACAACATCACCAACTACAACAACACCTACTACCACCACTGTTGTGACGTCAACATCCACACCCGCTATGAATACAACACCAGGATTTCGTGAGTCATCAAATTTTCTTATTTTTTTCACAATGTCTCTCTGTCTGTCTGTCTGTCTGTCTGTATGTCTGTATGTCTGTCTGTCTGTCTGTCTGTATGTCTATCTCTCTGTCTCTGTCTCTCTCTCTCTGTCTCTCTCTCTCTCTCTCTCTCTCTCTCTCTCTCTCTCTCTCTCTCTCTCTCTCTCTCTCTCTCTCTCTCTCTCTCTCTCTCTCTCTCTCTGTTGCTTGTATTTTTTTCTGTTTGTTTCTGTCGCAACATTTTTTTTCTGTTAGTTTACCTCTTTTCATCCCTTTCTATCTATTTTTCTTCGTTTCTCTCTTTTCTGTCTGTCCTCACTTTTCCTTCCTTTCTAAGTGCTTTGATATGCCAGCGACTATGCAGATCACAATATTCTGCTGGCTCTCATAAGAGCTTGCTTAAAGGATTTTCATCAACGATACCGACGGACACAAACTATTATTTTTTCTGTTCGTTTATCTCTTTCCCCTCGTGTCTATCTGGAGTCCTTTTCTCCCTTTTCTTTTCTTTTTGGTCTCTCTTTGTACCCGTGTTCTGTCCGTTTCTATCTTTTACTTCTTGTATGTTCGATTCCTTTCAAGATGCTTCATCATATCAGTCATCTGTATCATTGACGCAATCATTTTAGTATGATGTAATCACCATCATCATAATCATCATCATCCTTATCATCATCATCATCAACATCATTATCATCATTACAATCATTATCTTTATCATTACGATCATCATTAGCAGCAGCATCTTCATGATCAGCATGCATCATTGTTGTTGTTTTTATTATTATTATTATTATTATTATTATTATTATTATTATTATTATTATTATTATTATTAT